>JACEFZ010009283.1:120000-280819 GCA_014155875.1 Cepaea nemoralis | reverse complement strand
GTGGAAATTGTGGCACTAAAGTTGTAAACACTGTCAGAAACATGTTCTAAACTCTTGTATCAGTATAATCTTCACGGAGGAAAACAGCTATACATATGGAACGAGCATTGAATGTGTTGTCGATCACTCTTCCGGTTCAGTGTGTACACGGACATGCTAGACTGATCGATGGATACAATAAACGTGTCTGGGCCCAGAGGGCCCTCACTGTCCGTCGGTAGCACAAGATATGGATATATACTCCAACGACAGTGAGGGCCCTCCGGGCCTATAAACCTTATAGTGTAACCATCGATCGGTCTATACAGTCTGCAACACACTCAAACGGCGATCAGGTCTAGTGTCTAGCAGACATCAATACTCTCAAACATAAGTGATTGACAACATATCGCCCCGGAAATGACCTTATGAGGCCCTATAAGGGATGAATTGTTCAGTCATTGTCAGTCAGGTCTTAGTCAGATATGACTGAGCTACCTGTATGACAGTAGACGGTACTACCTGCTTTCTGTCAGCGCCGAATGTTGGGCGGCGCTTACCAAACCCGACACCCCACATTGTGCCAACGGCTTCGGGCGGAAGAGCGCAATTGGGAGGGTACAAGCCTTATCCTGGTGCGAGGAAATGCAACCCAAAGACAAAATAAGTCATGGCAGGGCAGACCAGGCCCTAAGCCTTGGTTGGCAGCTGGTCTAGGATCGAAGCTCCGACAGGCGGACAGTTAGAGCATTGCTTTGCTGATCCGGCAGCTTCTGCAGCTTGTCTTGTTCCAGATGTATAGGTGTTAACTTTCCTCTGGAGTGAACTAGGCAGGCCGAGAGAGGGATCATGCTGCATGGGCAACACATGGTTTCTTTATTTTAGCCCAGGCTTTGTGCTATGGAGAGGCAATAACTCCATCCCTGGTCTTAACCGGTCTCGGAATCAAAGCGAGAGGCAACTGTTACGGGTTATAAGTCCTTGTCAGTTGGCGTAGACATGGGGCGCCACGCGTTGCCTCTGACGGTGGGAGACACCTACAGGTGTCACTGATCAGCTACCGCCCGCCTCAAGCTGGGCAGCCCCCGGCCAATTGGGTGCTGATCCGCCACAGCCTGCCTGCTTCAATGGGTGCTTGGGGCTAGGACAAAATCTGAATCGCAGGCTGTAAAACCAATGCACCAGGTACTAATAAAAAGAATAATAGAAACCTCAAGCTACGGCTTGCAACCTGGAACGTGAGAACCATGTGTCCAGGATTTTCCACTGACTTGACAAATATTGACGATGTGAGAAAAACGGCTGTGATTGATGCTGAACTCAATCGTCTTAACATTGATATTGCTGGCCTGCAGGAGACTCGCCTCGCTGAGGAAGGGTCACTCAGGGAAAACAATTACACCTTTTTTTGGAAGGGAAGAGGGCAGGCAGAAAAAAGGCAACATGGTGTGGGCTTTGCAGTGAAGAATTCGCTACTGGGAATGATTGATATCCCAGCTGGAGGTAATGAAAGATTATTATCACTGCGCTTGGCAACCTCTTGTGGATTTGCCACCATTCTCACTGCATATGCACCGACACTCGCTTCCTCTGATGATGTGAAGGATACGTTCTATGAGCAGCTAGACTCTGCGATCAAGGCAGTTCCAAAATCCGACTACATTTATATGCTCGGTGATTTCAATGCTCGTGTGGGCAAGGACTCGAGTTCATGGCCAGTGTGCCTTGGAAAATACAACATCGGTCGCATGAATGATAATGGGCAAAGGCTGCTGGAGCATTGCACTAGAAATGACCTATGTATTACAAACTCCTTTTTTAAAACAAAAGAGCTGCATAAGGTCACATGGAAACATCCAAGATCCGGCCATTGGCATCAGCTGGACTTCATTATCACACGGAGACAACATCTGAACCATACATCATTAACTCGAAGTTACCACAGTGCTGACTGTGATACAGATCATTCTTTGGTTGTTGCAAGGGTTAGACTGAGACCAAAGAGAATCTACACAGCTAAACACAAGTCTAGCCCCAGGATTAATATTATTAACACTCACGATCCTGGAAAGTGCTTTGAATTTCAACAGCAACTTGAAGACGCTTTCAATGATACATCAGAAAATTGTATAGTAAATGATAAATGGAGTAAACTTAAGGAAACTATTTATAAAACAGCGGTAGGGGTTTACGGCACTGTGGATCATAAGAGGCAGGACTGGTTTGCGGCAAACAGCCAGATACTGCAGCCCTTGATTGATAAAAAGAAGATAGCTCTCTTAAGAAACAAGGAAAGACCAACGCGTAACACTCTGAGTGAGCTGAAGCAAGCGAGGAAGGATGTACAAAAGGCTGCCAGGCAGTGTGCGAATGACTATTGGATCAAGTTATGTGAGTCCATTCAAATCGCAAGTGATAAGGGAAACATCAGAAGCATGTATGAAGGGATAAAGAAAGCCTGTGGTCCAATGATCAAAAGAAGTGCACCGCTGAAAACCTTGACTGGAGAAATCATCACTGATAAGAAACAGCAGATGGATAGATGGGTCGAGCACTATTTAGAGCTTTACTCAAGTGAGACCAAGCTAGCGGATGATGCCCTCAACGCCATAGAGGCCCTGCCAACTCTTGACCACCTGGACACACTTCCCACTATAACAGAAGTTAAGTGTGCTATAAATGAGCTTGCATCTGGCAAGGCTCCAGGTAAGGATGGGATTCCAATAGAGGTAATCAGGAGTGGGCAAGACACACTCGCTCTACAGATCCACCAGCTAATAGAGCTATGCTGGCGAGAAGGACAAGTCCCACAGGATTTCAAAGATTCAAACATCATAACGCTGTACAAGAACAAGGGCGATCGGAGCGACTGTAACAACTATAGGGGTATCTCACTTCTGTGTATTGTTGGGAAAGTATTTGCCAGAATTGTCCTGCGCAGACTTCAAGTCCTGGGAGATCAAGTCTACCCCGAATCACAGTGCGGCTTCCGTCAGAACCGGTCTACCATTGATATGATATTCTCATTGCGACAGATGCAAGAAAAATGCCGGGAACAAAATCAGCCACTGTTTATTGCCTTCATCGACCTCACAAAGGCATTCGATTTGGTCAGTCGTGAGGGTCTGTTCAA
Source organism: Cepaea nemoralis (assembly GCA_014155875.1). Taxonomy (NCBI): domain Eukaryota; kingdom Metazoa; phylum Mollusca; class Gastropoda; order Stylommatophora; family Helicidae; genus Cepaea; species Cepaea nemoralis. The sequence continues at coordinate 277,707 of JACEFZ010009283.1, read as the reverse complement.
AGCACTAAAGAAGATTGGCTGCCCACCAACTCTTCTGTCCATTGTGGAATCGTTCCACACAGGCATGAAGGGTATAATCAAGTTTGATGGCTCAACTTCAGAAGAGTTTGAAATCAAGAGTGGAGTTAAGCAAGGTTGTGTACTATCCCCCACCCTCTTTGGGATATACTTTTCACTTCTACTGAAATATGCCTTTCGTGATCAGGATGACGGTATATACATTCACTCACGCTCAGATGGTGGCCTCTATAATGCTCAGAGATTGAAGGCCAAGACCAAAATTAGGAGGGTACTAATCAGAGAGTTGCTTTTTGCGGATGATGCTGCGATTACGACCCACTCTGAGGAAGAATTACAACATCTACTATCTGCATTCTCCAATGCTTGTTCTGAATTTGGTTTAACAATTAACAAAAAGAAGACACAGATTATGTCACAAGGTGCACATGGTGTACCATCAATCTTTATTGACGACGCCGAACTGGAGATAGTAGACCATTTTACATATCTAGGATCAGAGGTAAATAGCAAATTATCCCTCGATCAGGAAATCAACATCAGGATTGGCAAGGCAGCAACAACAATGAACATGTTAGCAAAAAGAGTCTGGGAGAACAGGAAGCTTACTGCCAAAACAAAAGTCCTCGTCTACCAAGCCTGTGTCCTTAGTACTCTTCTTTATGGCAGTGAAACCTGGACAACTTACTCACGCCAAGAGAAACGTTTAAACAGCTTTCATATGCGGTGTCTGCGAAGAATACTTGGTATTAAGTGGCAAGACAAAATCACAAATACTGAAGTATTGGAAAGATCAGGTTGTGTGACGGTGTATTCCATGCTCAGTCTTCGTAGACTTAGATGGATAGGACATGTTAGGAGGATGGATGATGGTAGAATACCAAAGGACATCTTTTTTGGTGAATTACAGACGGGTAGGAGATCTCAGGGTCGGCCTCTACTACGATACAAAGATGTGTGTAAGCGGGACATGATTGATACAGGCATAGATAATGCACATTGGGAGCAAGTCGCCGCTGAACGTGTTGCATGGAGGGCAAACTATCAGAAATGGAATAAAGACAAAAGGAGAAAATGATTGCAGATAAAGCACACACAGAGCGTGAGAGACGTAAGATGGTGCACAATGGTGGAAATGACCATGTTTTCACATGCATCTACTGTGGGCAAACATTTGCAGCAAGAATTGGCCTTACCAGCCACACTCGCCACCGCCATGGGTCGTAGTTATTAAGCCTTTTTGAAGCACAATGTACCAAACTATCGTCTGTCAAGACGGAAAGGTGCCAATGATGATGATGATGAAGGGGTTGCATTTTACACTAAATAATTTGGGCCGTCGTCGGAAAAGTTGCTGGTCAATCACTAATAGTGACACTATTCAATGCCACCCATCGATGCTGGAACGTCAGCTATGCCGCCCCAAGACGCTTGATCGCATAAGTGGAAGATGGTGATGATGATGATGATGATGATTTAGTAATTTAAATTAATTAAATTATGTCCCCGAAGCAGTGTTCCTGCTATGGTTATGTGATGTGGTGGGGTGTCACATTTTGTAGACCTGAATACGCACAGAGAAATAGTTGTATTAGTAATGAAATGTTAGATTTTAAATAGTGCACACTATCCAGAAGAACCTTCTGTTGTTGGAGAAAATTAAAAGAAAGAATGTAAATGGATTTATTTAATTGAAGGAAAGATGATCAACTTTATTGCACCATGTTGTATTATGGCGAAGGGTTACGAACGCTGTTCGTAATCCCGTATACACGCGATTGAAACACAGCTGCAGGCGATTTAGCAGCATTTGGTATTTTACAAAATGGTATGGGTGCCGGTCGTTCAGAAAGCAATAGCAAACTACTGAATGTAGATCACACAAAAAAAATAAAAAATACTGGTGTTGACTGCGACATCTTGTAAAGGATATGCAAATAACTTTTATTACATAAAACAAATTGCTTTCATGAACCGAATGACACAGTCCGTACATGAACCCATGATCTTCGGAACGAGTGAAAGACTTTTTCACAATCATGTCACATAGACCCCCCCCCTCTCTCCCCTCTCTCCTCTCTCTCTCTCTTCTCTCTCTCTCTCCTCCCCTCTCTCCCTCTCTCCCTCTCTCCTCTCCCCTCTCTCTCTCTCTCTCCTCTCTCCTCCCTCTCTCCCTCCCTCTCTCCCTCCCTCCCTCTCTCCCTCCCTCTCTCCCTCCCTCTCTCCCTCCCTCTCTCCCTCCCCCTCCCTCTCCCTCTCCCTCTCCCCCCCCCCTCTCTCTCTCTCTCTCTCTCTCTCTCTCTCTCTCTCTCTCTCTCTCTCTCTCTCTCTCTCTCTCTCTCTCAATACAGAAGTTAAGTTAATGGATAGAAATTTACACATGTCAAAGAAAACTGTATCACCCCTGACTCAAATTCAAAACTACTTTAGCATTTCATGTATCCACAACACATCAATACCAGATCTTCAATTAACTTACGTCCTTTAGAAATTAATTCATAGGTATTGATAAATACACGTAGAAGTAGAGGACAGAATTTGAAATTAGAGGACAATTATTCTGAATATAAACATTGAAAACTGTAGGACCCCTTTTAGGATTCCACATTGAAATGTCACAGCACCTTCTAGAACAACCTCCTATAATCACCTACAAAAAAATAAAAGACTCTCAGTCCTTCACCATTCCGCTGCCTTATGCATTTTAATTTTCAAACACGTATTCACAGGGCCGACAGGCAAATGTGCTAGGTATCACCTGCCATGACTCGTTTGATGATCATCATCACCAAGTGTCCTGCCCAAGTTATCTTCCCAGCATCTAGAATTCTAGGTTCAAATCTCTGTCAAGGTAGTATTTTCTGTGACTATACATCTAGAATTCTAGGTTCAACTCTCCATCAAGGTAGGGTTTTCTGTGACCATATATCTAGAATTATAGATTTAAATCTCCATCAAGAAAGGATTTTGTGTGACCATACATCTAGAATTCTAGGTTCAACTCTCTGTCAAGGTATGATTTTCTATGGCCATAAGTTCTACTTAACCAAGTGGATAAGTATAAATATTTAGGTGCATTTATAACATCAAATGGAATGTTCATCAGAGATTAAGATTAGAATAGGTCAAGCAAAAGCTACATTTCAGAAAATGAAAAGTATCTTATGCAGTATGTCACTATCATTCATCATCTCATCTTGATCCTCTTGTACCTTGCGGTGTCGAGGTCCTATCATTGAACATAAGAAACAGAGTACTGAAATGTTATGTAGAACCTGTTGTGCTGTATAGCAGTGGATCATATTAGTCATAAGTCATTAGTCACGGTTCCAACTTCACAGCAACGGGTCGTCCCCATTATGCTCCATTCCTGCGCCAGTGAATATCACACGAAATGCTCCTCACTGCCCTATGTGAAAAGTAGATGGACAGGAGTCTTGACAAGCCAACAGCCCGCACAGGTACACTGTGCATAATGCCACCATCAGAATGCCAACACAAAAGTCCGCCACGAAAAATAAAGTTCATCGCGATGGAAGCGGCAGTCACTAGAAAACCAACATTCACCATTGCTGCCATTAAAGTCAAGAGGATCAACTTCATTGCCCAGCATTTATCCCATATGGCTTGGTTCTTTCTGCAGGGCGGCCCGCTGAAAGCATCGCACATAGCACGAACACCGTAGCTGCAGCGATGACCCTCAGGACGTCTCCGAGACAAAAATGCACTTGTGAACCAAAAAGGCAATCAAGGTCAATTCTGCGTACAGGCCGACCCCTATCATTCCGAACCATGCAGTTCATGCTGCAACAACCGCGGAAGGTGTAAAAACCTTCCAAGTGAAATTCACAGCTCACAGTGTCGCGCCACGTACTCAACTCAGTAGAAGGACGGACGGAACCATGCAACTACCAGTCCAACATGAGGAAAATGCTACTGTAAACCATAGCCAGAATCATAAACGGCTCCAGAGGCTTAACGGTTCAAATGCCTAACCCCATGTTGGGGACCGGAAGTCCTGTGGTTAAGAAATTATGGGTCTAGCACCATATGCTCGTTATGACATGAAAACCATTTACTGGCTTTGATTACTTTTATTTTTTTATTTGATTTACTTTTTTCAGAAGAAAATGCAAAACATACCATAGACAGACAGAAAAATTAATGACCAAGTCCTAGAAGAAATGATTGAAAACCGTTAACTGATTGGAGAAATTAGGCGTAGACAGTCACAATTCTTTGGACATGTTATGAGAAAAAAATAATAGGAGAACTTGGTGACAGCTGGCAATAATGAGGGGAAAATAATAAGGGGAAGGCAGAAAAAGTAAATACCTGGATGGCTTGGCCACATGGTATGGTTGAGACAAGAACACAGAATGATCCACGACTTTGGTGATAGTGTGAGATAGTGAAACATGACTGCCCACAGTTTATCGGCTGTGGCACATGATGATGAATGGTGATGATAATGATAGAAATACTGCTGTATAGTGTTCAACGATAGTATCTGCTATGTTATTGTTCTAGGCCACAACACATGAGGTGAAGTGGTCTGTTCACTTACTCATCATCTTTCCTTCCCAGAGAATTGCCTGCCATGTCAGTGGTCCGGGGTCAACCCCAGCAGAGGTAGGATGATTGCTATCAGCCAGTATAGCTCTGGGGTTGGCCCAGCCTTATACAAATGGATACCAGACAATATTAAGAAAATTCTGACAATTGTCTAGAGAGGAAAGGTATTGAGGAAGGGGACTGGTCACCTTACCACTTATGTCACGGTCTAGAATATTAAAGGTGTTCAAAGGCAAGAAGGTTGACTGCACCGGTCTGATCCCATATGGTTCGGTCTCTTTCCCAGGGCAGCTTGCTGAAAGCGTCACACAAAGCACAAACTCTGTAGCTCCAACGACGACCACTCCCCCCAGGGGTCTCTGGGAAATTGAACTCCGTTGAACTAAATGAGTGGAGCAGAAAATCTGACCCACAATCTTTAGAGCGTGAGGCATGTGGCCTTAACCACTTGGCCACAGAGACCCCTGTGATCTAGATATATATTTGAAGGTTCAATACTTCGGAGCCCCAACTGCAGTGTGTGCTATGGGACTATCTTCTACCTTGGCTACATTCCATTTATTGATTGCTACATTCCATTTCTTTGTCTGCTACATTCCATTTTTTGACTGCTACATTCAATTTGTTGATGGCTACATTCCATTTGTTGACTGTGACATTTCATTTGTTGACTGCTACATTCCATTTGTTGACAGATTTTATTTCTCTTTCTGCAGCTGTCAGTTCGCAGTGTTTGAAATCTGCGTCCCTCAGGCGAAGGTATTGCTAAATTCCATACTTCACGGTTGTTGAACTCCAAGAATCATTTCTTAGGAACTGAATCTGTACCCTCAGCTCGTTCTCACAATGCGTAATAAAGGAAATGCTGGGAGGGAGGTTGCAAAGAAATTTTCTGCGTACATCCCTTCATTCCAAGACATCTTCGATGAGGAATCGTTTTATATTTTTGCATTTGTTGTTCATCATTGGGTCAATTGTGGCAGCAGTTTTTGCATCTCGGTATGTTAAAGTAAAAGATGCGGGACATCTGAATTAATCTTACAGTTGTAAATTATCTGTTTTTATAACGCTTGTAAGTGTATTGGATGAAAAAGGATTAGGATCAACAACAGCTGAAAAATGTTGGTGTTGACTGCAACATCCTGTAAGAGATATGCAATTTTTTTAAAAGTGTATTGGACGAAAAAGGATTAGGAAAAGAGGATGTAAATTAGAAGTCAATATTAATGAGTGCTGTACAATAATCAGTGAATGTTGAGGTAAATTTGAAGTCTTGTGTTACTGCCTGCCATAAAATAATCAGTGGTAGTTGAGGTAAATTTGAAGTATGTGTTACTGCCTTGCTATAAAATAATCAATGATTGTTTGAGGTAACAGTAGCTTACCCCTGAGATCTGCTATTTCAGCCTGAGTGTAATTTTTCTACGCATAGTATGCTATGAGCCAGTCTCCGTGGCCGAAGGGGTTGCGGTATGCAGTTCATAATCCTGTATACCCGCGTTCAAAACAGCTGCAGGCGATTTGGCAGCAGATCACCTTGCATTGGTTTTTTATGAAATGGTATGGGTGTCGGTCATTCAGAAAGTAATTGGCAAACTACTGAATGCAAATTTGCCAAGAAGATCACAACAGTAAAGAATGCTTGTGTTGACTGCAAATCCTGGCTATGGGGGAATTCTGTCTTATTATTTATAATCATCATAATCAAGTACTTTGCCGACTGGCATGGGCACTCATGCTTCTCCACATCTTACGATCTCCAAGAAATCTTTCCATGCCATAATACAAGGCCGACAGAGTCTTTTCCTCATTGTCTTCAATTATCTCTCTTCTCCATAAATCTTACAGTTTGTCACAGCTTTTTCTTCTCATGATATGGCCAAGCAATTAACGCTGCCTCATTCTAATGTTTAAGTTGGCTTTGTGTTTTATTCACTTTCATACCTTTATTTTACTCATTTTGGAATTGTCAGAATTCTTCTGAAAAACCATTTCTTTGAGGCCTTAATGGATTTGCTGTTGATTAATTGTCCAGGATTCACAGCTGTGTGATAAAACTGGTTCTATGTAATATGCAAGCATTTTGTTTTCCAACCACTCCATTGACAGGAATATATTGCATTTTTCATGATTTTATAAAATGTCATTTTGATTTGTCATATTATATTATTATTTATAATAGAGGATATAAGTTTTCAGCCAACCACTTTTTTGTTTTTATGAGTTTATGGGATAAGTATAAATAAAAACAAACAAACAGTGTCTATGTGGGGCGGTGAAATTAAATGTACAATGTTCTATATTTTTTTCTGTGGATTTGGCAAATGAAATGAGATGCAACGCAAAACAATACAAGTGTTAGAAATTGAAAATCTAGTAGATCTGATCTCTTTACAGGCGGACAGTTAGAGTATTGCTTTACTGATCTGGCAGCTTCTGTACCTTTTCTTGTTCCAGATGTATTGGTGTTACCTTTCCTCTGGAGTAAACTAGGCAGGTGTAGCAGAATGAATATCATATCTGTATTAGCTTAGGGGTGCAAGACTACAGCACGCTTGAGCATCCTGATAGAACAGTAAGAAAGATGCTCAAGTCGTGACGTAGCTTGTTGTTGGAGTAGTGACCACCAAGGACGAGGGAAGAGAAGATAACATCACAATTGATTAGTACTTGGATTTTGTATCGACATCATGTACAAATAAAGCTTGTTTTGAAATAACACAGCAGAACTTGTTGATCCTCTGTACACGTATTGTTACACAGGCCAAGAGAGGGATCATGCTGCATGGGCAACACATGGTCTCTACAATTCATCTCAGGCTGTGTGCTATGGAGAGGTATAACTCTATCCCTGATACAGGCATTGATATTGCACCTTGGGAGCGAGTCACCACTGATCACGTTGCATGATCAGGTATGCTTCATTGAAGCAGGGATCCTCCATGGTGAAGTGATTACTTTGCCTGCCTTGTGCTCCGAAGGTCATGGGTTTGATTCTGGGCTATGTCGTTCAGTTCACAAGTGCAAATTTCTCAGCGACTCCTGGGGGTTGTCACTGGAGATATGAAGTTTGTACTTTGTGTGATGCTTTTAGCAGGTTGCCCTGTGGAAATAGACCGAGCCATATGGAACTAAAACCCAGGGTGGTGACGCTGATCTTCTTGCCCTTTAAAGCCTTTTAACATCCGTCATTGCAGTGTGAGCTATGGTGTGGTTTGGTTAGTGTTGGTTGGTAAAGATTCTTTCTCATTGCACATGGTATTTCTATAAGTGACAGCTAGATCTCACAGCTTATGAAAACTGTTACTTACATTTCATACGTAAAGACTGTGATAACCTATACAGTTAAACGAACAATTAAAATATGGCGATATTTGGAGAGATTTCTTGCTCTCATCTTTATGTTCTAATAATCCTGCATGATACTAAATATATAACACAAAATAATAAATGTTTCTGTGGCTCTCGCTGGTTGGCTTTGAACTCAAGCGTAGTCCATACACACTATTTCTAGCACACTGGACTGAATTTTACACGTGGATTAGCTTTTCCTATTACCATTGTCTCCTGCCATCAGGTGAATCCCCTCCGACTTCAGAGAATTTATGTCCCCAAGTCAAGGACGAGAAGTCAACATTTTAGTCCAACTGACCCGTTTAAGGGTTTAATCCCCCTACCTCAGCATCAGCTCACCTGATGTTTAAGAACGAGGGCTTTTATCAATTCGGCCACTGTGACCTCAAAAATAAGGAAATCACAGCAATCTTCACCCGAACATGAAAGCTTCCATTGTGTTTTGTTGGAGGCTTCCACTTTCAGATAAAGGAAGCTGTGATGGCAACCTCTTGAGATACTGCTGTATGGGAAATGTTTGTTTACTATGAGGGGGTTTTGAATGATGACCATAAAAGTGTGATAAACATGACAATAACCATTTCATTGTCTTGTAACCTGTCAATATTATTGTTAAGAATGTCAAGAGTGTTAAGCACTTGACACCACAGTGGAGATATACATGGTGACGTTATAACGACAGTTTAAAGATGGCCACCCCACTTTTGACATGCACCGAAGAGGAGCAGCATTCTGTTATCCGCTTTTTAATCAGTGAAGTGGTAAATCCTATAGAAATTCATCGGAGAATAATAGACCACTTTGGTGATGCATGTCAGTCCAGCAAGTATATGAGCGGAGTAGGATGTTTCAAAACGGCATGTCTTCTGTGAACAGGTACGCAGAATGGTGCATGAGTGGTTACCACGTGACCAAGAGAATTTAGTTCTATAGAATCCAGCACTTTATCAGCACTGTAGGGAATTGCAATTGAATGCAGTGGTGAGCTACACTTGAAAAAGAGACATTTGTTCTTTAACCTTATTTCGAATATATTCTCTCTCTCTCTCTCTCTCGCTCTCTCTCTCCCTCTGCTCCTCCTCCTCTCTCAGGCCCTCGTCTCCATCTCTCGCTCATTCTCTCTCTCTCATCTCCTCTCCTTCTCTCTGCCTTCTCTCTCTGTACTTCTTCCCTCTCTCCTCTCTCCTCTCTTCAGCTCTCTCATCTTACTCTCTCTCCTCTCGCTCTCACAATATAACGGCATTCACACACCCACCCGACCCACAAAGTAAAAACAAATTAAGGTTTTATTTGAAGCCCCCTTGTATATATGCCAACATAGTCTTCGCATAATAGAATATAACCACAGCACACAAGGGCTGATGGGTATTAAGCCTCAAATGGTCATGTCTCTTCCACAGCGTTGTGGGTGCACCATTGTCTCAACAGACTCCAACTCAGTGCTGAGATGGAAACATCTTTGCAGTAACCAAACACAACTGACATCCTTTTCAGGGTGAACCCAAAAAAACTAAGTCACAAGTGCATGATTTATAGTATATTTTAACTGTCTCTGAGATGTGCAATAGTATACCTGTTTTTTATTTGAAAATATTTCAGTATTTAATATTGAAACATGTAGTTTTCATTTAATATTCATTATTATTGTGTGTACTGATCTACTTCCTGCACTATTATATTGTTTTACAAATTGAATCCCAATAAATCAGAAAGCATGAATCATATTGATGTTTTTAGTGTTTCTAATTATCTATGGCAAAGGGGTTACGAATTCAATTCTTGCATACCACGTTTGAAACACAGCTGCAGGCGATCTGGAAGCAGGCGCCTTACATTGGTTTCCATACAAAGACAGTTGTTCAGAAAGCAATGGCAAACTATTGAACGTAAACTTGGCAAAGAAATCACAAACATCTAAAAATAGGGTTGACTGCGACGTCCCATAAAGGATATTCAACTAACTTTAACTTTAATTATGCTGAAGAGTGTCAAACTGTCATCTAGTGCCTACAGTACCTTGTGCTATAGGACGTGGGGGGGGGGGGGGGGGGAGGGGTGAGGAGAGGCCGCCTGGCTAATGCAGTCGTTGCAAACTGTGAAGGTTAGGGTTTTATTTTTGCCCCTGACAGAAAAAAAATCCACACCTTACTTAGGATTCCAACCCAGGTCTCCCTAAGGAGGACCCGGCATTCTGGCCACTCGGCATATGCTGGAGACAAATCAGGTTATTACACAATTTGTCCTCTTCTTCTTTAACTCTTTACCCCCCCAGTGGGACATAGGCCCTCAACCAGTTCACTCCCTGCCCTCCATCCTTATCTGTCCCATGCATCTCCGTCCATGTCCTCCTATATTACTCATGTCTGTTTCTGCTTCTCTTCTCTGTTCTCCCCATATTACTCATGTCTGTTTCTGCTTCTCTTCTCTGTTCTCCCCATATTACTCATGTCTGTTTCTGCTTCTCTTCTCCGTCCATGTCCTCCCCATATTACTCATGTCTGTTTCTGCTTCTCTTCTCTGTTCTCCCCATATTACTCATGTCTGTTTCTGCTTCTCTTCTCCGTCCATGTCTCCCCATATTACTCATGTCTGTTTCTGCTTCTCTTCTCTGTTCTCCCCATATTACTCATGTCTGTTTCTGCTTCTCTTCTCTGTTCTCCCCATATTACTCATGTCTGTTACTGCTTCTCTTCTCTGTTCTCCCCATATTACTCATGTCTGTTTCTGCTTCTCTTCTCTGTTCTCCCCATATTACTCATGTCTGTTTCTGCTTCTCTTCTCTGTTCTCCCCATATTACTCATGTCTGTTACTGCTTCTCTTCTCTGTTCTCCCCATATTACTCATGTCTGTTTCTGCTTCTCTTCTCTGTTCTCCCCATATTACTCATGTCTGTTACTGCTTCTCTTCTCTGTTCTCCCCATATTACTCATGTCTGTTTCTGCTTCTCTTCTCCTCATGTTCTCCCCATATTACTCATGTCTGTTTCTGCTTCTCTTCTCTGTTCTCCCCATATTACTCATGTCTGTTTCTGCTTCTCTTCTCTGTTCTCCCCATATTACTCATGTCTGTTTCTGCTTCTCTTCTCTATTCACTGTCCCTGTTCTCCCCATATTATTCATGTCTGTTTCTGCTTCTCTTCTCTGTGTGTGTTTAGGTCTTCCCCTATTTCTTTTGCCCTGTGGATTCCAGACATACCTTTCTTCGAATTCAATTCTCATATGTTCTCAATGAGTGTCTAGTCCAGCGCCAGTGCCTTTGCTTCACCTTTTTGTTCACTGGTGTTTGTCTAGTTCTCTCTATGAGCTGCACACTTGTATTTGTCTAGTTCAGTCTATGAGCTGCACACTGATATTTATCTAGTTCTCTCCGTGAACTGCACACTGGAGTTTGTCTAGTTCTATCTGTGAGCTGCACACTGGTATTTGTCTAGTTCTGTCTATGAGCTGCACACTGGTATTTGTCTAGTTCTCTCTATGAGCTGCACACTGGAGTTTGTCTAGTTCTCTCTGTGAGCTGCACGCTGGTGTTTGTCTAGTTCTCTCTATGAACTACACACTGGTATTTGTCTAGTTCTTTCCACGAGCTACACACTGATGTTTGTCTAGTTCTCTCTATGAGCTGCACACTGGTGTTTGTCTAGTTCTCTCTATGAGCTGCACACTGGAGTTTGTCTAGTTCTCTCTGTGAGCTGCACGCTGGTGTTTGTCTAGTTCTCTCTATGAACTACACACTGGTATTTGTCTAGTTCTCTCCACGAGCTACACACTGATATTTGTCTAGTTCTCTCTATGAGCTGCACACTGGTATTTGTCTAGTTCGGTCTATGAGCTGCACACTGGTGTTTCTCTAGTTCTCTCTATGGGTTCCAACTGGTATTTATCTAGCTCTCTCCATGAGCTCCACACAGGTGTTTATCTAGTTCTCTCTATGGGCCACACAAGGTATTTGTCTAGTTCTCTCCATGAGCAACACCCTGGCATTTGTCTAGTTCTCTTTATGAGCTGCATGCTGGTATTTGTCTAGTTCTCTCTATGAGTCGCACACAGGTATTTGTCTTGTTCTCTGCATGAGCTGCACACTGGTGTTTGTCTAGTTCTCTGTAAGAGATGCACACTGGTATTTGTCTAGTTCTCTCCATAAGCGGCACACTGGTGTTTGTCTAGTTCTCTCCATGAGCTCCACATGGGTATTTGTCTAGTTCTGTCTGTGAGCTGCACACTGATATTTGTCTAATTCTCTGTATGTACTGCACACTGGTATATGTCTAGTTCTCTCCATGAGCTCCACACAGGTATTTGTCTAGTTCTGTCTATGAGCTGCACACTGATATTTGTCTAATTCTCTGTATGTACTGCACACTGGTATATGTCTAGTTATCTCAATGAGATGCACCCTGGTATTTGTCTAGTTCTCTCTATGAGCTGCACACTGATATTTGTCTAGTTCTTTCTATGAGCTGCACACTGGTATTTGTCTAGTTTTCTCTATGAGCTGCATGCTGGTGTTTGTCTAGTTCTCTCTATGAACTACACACTGGTATTTGTCTAGTTCTGTCTATGAGCTGCACACTGGTATATGTCTAGTTCTCTCAATGAGATGCACACTGGTATTTGTCTAGTTCTTTCTATGAGCTGCACACTGGTATTTGTCTAGTTTTCTCTATGAGCCGCATGCTGGTGTTTGTCTAGTTCTCTCTATGAGCTACACACTGGTATGTGTCTAGTTCTGTCTATGAGCTGCATGCTGGTATTTGTCTAGTTTTCTCTATGAGCTGCACGCTGGTGTTTGTCTACTTCTTTCAATGAGCTGCACACTGGTATTTATCTAGTTCTCTCTGTGAGCTGCACACTGGTATTTATCTAGTTCTCTCTGTGAGCTGCACACTGGTATTTATCTAGTTCTCTCTGTGAGCTGCACACTGGTATTTATCTAGTTCTCTCAATGAGCTGCACACTGGTATTTATCTAGTTCTCTCTGTGAGCTGCACACTGGTATTTATCTAGTGCTATATGTGAGCTGCACACTGGTATTTGTCTAGTTCTCTCCATGAGATGCACACTGGTATTTATCTAGTTCTCTCTGTGAGCTGCACACTGGTGTTTGTCTAGGTCTCTCTATGACCTCCACACAAGTATTTGTCTAGTTTTCTCTCTGTCGGCTGCACAAGGTATTTGTCTAGTACTCTCTATGAGCTGCACAAGGTATATGTCTAGTACTCTCTATGAGCTGCACAAGGTATTTGTCTAGTACTCTCTATGAGTTGCACAAGTTGTCTGTTTCTGTCCGTGAGCTGACATATTTCACTGTGGGAACTATGGTGGTGCAGTGGCTAGCACACTCACCCACCTACCTTGTGGCCAAGAGTTTGAATTCACGAGAAGAACGTGAGAAGATTCTTGTCAGTCTTGTGTCATGGCACGGAAGGAAGTCAAGACACGAAATGATCCATGATGTCGGAGTTTGTAACTTGTAGAGAGGCATGATCGCCCACGCCAACAAGGAAAGCACTGGATGATGATGAGGATGAGAATGAAGCCACACAACAAATCCTTTCAGCTGAAATACACAACACTTAGAATTCTATGTTTATTCATTTCCGTAGCATGCACCTTATATTTGGTGAAATATGACAGGCAATAAACTGTGCAGCCTATTGTTTGTGGTTTTATTATTTAAATGTCCAAGGGGAAAACATTGATTTAAAAAACGAAATGTTAGTATCTTGCAGAGAAACAACAAGGGAGTCTCCGTGGTGAAGTGGTCAAGCTGCTTGCCTCGCCCTTCCAGGGTCGTGATTTGATTCCGGGCTGTGTCGTTTGGTTCACGAGTGCATTTTTCTCGGAGATTCCTGGGGGTCTTTACTGGAGCTACCGAGTTAGTGCTTTGTTCAACGTTTCGGCAGGCCGCCCTGCGGAAAGAGACGAGCATATGGGATTAAATCCGGTGCAATGAAGTCGATCCTCTCGACTTTTTCAGAGAAACAACAAATGCAAACATCATATTAAAATAAAGTTAGTTGCATATCCTTTACAGGACATAGTCAACTCCAGCATTTTTTGGCTGTTTATGATTCATAGCAAGCTTACGGTTAGTAGTTTACCATTGCTTTCTGAATGACCAGCACTCATACCATTTTTCATTTTAAAGAAACCAATGCAAAGCGGTCTGCTGCCAAATTGCCTGCAGCTGTGTTTTGAACACAGTGTATACTAGACCTCTACACACAATGATGGCATCTGGTACTGGATAGAACATGCATTGAGAAAACCTGAGAACACTATAATTAGAAAGGCCTTCCCCTTTAATCCACAGGGCTACAGAAATAGAAGAAGATCCAAAAATAAATTATTTTTTTGTGTGCATATCCTTTACAGGACATCGCTGTCAACAGCAGCATCTTTCAGCTGTCTGTTGATTTCTTGGCAAGATTACGCTCAGTAGTTTGCCATTGTTTTCTGAGCGGCCGGCTCAGTATCCCGCAAGTCACCAGCGGGGGTCGAACCGCTCCCAGTTCTCTCTCGCTACGAGACTCTGCGTGATAAACGGGATTACGGAGAAAGTGTTGTAACCCCTCAGCCAGAGAGACCGGCAAAAAATACATAGAGAAGAGAAATAGAGACAGAATTAAATAATGTGGAAAGAATATAGATAGAGCTGCATGGAATAGCTAAGGGTAGGATGGCTTGGAGTGAGTTGATTTAAGAATAAAGGGCCAACCAAGAAAGAAGAGTCCTGTACTCTGAGGGGCAACAGCAGCTAATTCATCAGCCTGTTCATTGTCCCGCACACCCGCATGACCTTGACAGAACATTTATTATATGCCCATAATCCCCACCGTGTCAAACTATACTAGCCATTCTACCTGTGCAATGCCAGTTTCCACTTTCCAAAGCTATCTCTGTGTGAGTCCATTACAAACACAACATGTCTGGCTGTCTCAGAAACAGCTACAATGCACAGGCCTACAACACACAGGAGTTCAGGCTTACGCAGATGAGAATTGCAGACAAGAGACAGTGGTGTGGGGTTATCCGACAGCTCATCTCATTACTTCATCTCATTGTGTTCCTCTTGTACCTTGCGGTGTCGAGGTGAAGTACAGACAGCGGGAGAGTGCCCGCTTATGGGCTTCTTGTATCGATATCAGATAACATCAGACAAATACTAGCCGCGGGTATTAAAATTTAAAGTCAAGACCATTGACTTCATTGCACCGGGTTTTACCCAATCTGGCCTGGTCCTTCTATACAGAACAGTAAGCCGCCCGCCAAGGGCATCACACAAGGAATGAACTCTGTATTTATCCATATTTGTATTGACCTGTCAGCAATCAGTCAGTGATGTGGTCAGTATCGTATCCGTAACCTTTACTTCTCAAAACATTTCTGGTACCAATTGTAGGCTGGGTCAACCTGGGAGACTAGGTCAAGTTTAACATTTGGAATAAATTTTTCTGTTAGTGATGGATTGATGTTTATGGGTGTGATGTTATTGTATGGTTGCGTAGTCTACTATATAATGCTGTTCATGCACAATTAGCCACAACACGTGGGACAACCACAATGTGAGGATGACACATGGTTCCTCAGATAATCAAAAAAGTGGATGCCACAAGTTCTGTTTAAATTTTTTATTAACGCGACAGTAAAAATGGTAGTACTCTGTTGATCCAATACAATTGCAGTAAACATGATATCTGTGATTGAAGTGTGAGCATCAGTTTCGTGATATTATATCGACCAAATGTAATAATTTAATTGACTTCCTGTAGTCCTGTATTCTTCTACTCAATTGCGCGTTTGGTTACTATAGTGCGTTCAAAATGTTTGCCCTCATTCACGTTCATGTTGTTGAATAGTATCTTTTGCAAGGTTATGAAATTGTTCCTGCCGTCTTATATTTACTCCCACCCGAGAAATATGTCTGTGATGGGTCCAAAGGCAACTGAAATCATGGAAAGCGGCGACATTTCTTTGATGTTTTGGCAAAAACGTGTTAAATTCACACTAACAATTTGTTTTACAGTAATGCACATTAATTTGAGGCACAATTCCATTCCACTCTGTGACGCGCTTCTCTTAAGGAAATTACCGCCCACCTAGGAGAATATTCATTATTGAACACCGATGTTTCCATGTGAAGATGTAATACATTTCATAGATATGCAATTCATCTCTGACCCGTAATTAATATACCACATTTAAACAAATATTGAGATCTGCTGTACAATCTCCTGAACATAAATTGTTTTGTTGGGTGTACATAATTGTTATATGCTAAATCTCATCATTTTCCCTCACTTAGTTACTGAGTTGTGGGTTTTTATAAGTGGACAAACATTTGTGAACGCACGATAGTGCTTCGACCTGAACCGAGATCACTAGCCTGTGGTTTGGGGAACTATGGGGCATACTGATCTAGGTAGGTTAATCACTTGCTCTCAGTCTCATTTGTTACAGATTCCACCTATCTCATCTTGAGACCTTTACGGAGTAAGTCTCGAACAAACAAACAAAAGTCTTATTTCTCTGCGCTCATAGACCAATCTGGCACTTACAGTATCGCGATTGTTACATAATCATAATGCGAAAAGGGCTATTTATATTAGAATGCAAAACAAACAACGACAACAGCTGTTCAAATTGTCATTGTTTTTAAAGTTGCATATCCCTTACAGCGACGTTGCAGTCAACATCAGCATTCTTCAGCTGTTGTTGATGTTCTTTGGCAAGATTACGTTCAGTAGTATGCCATTGATTTCTGAGCTATCAGCTCTCATACCCCAAAGCAGTAACCATCGCGACGCGATTCCGCTGCCGAATCTCGAGCAGCTGTGTTCCTCATGTGGATATACGGGATTACGGAGAAAGTTGTTAAACCCTTCGCCAGAGTATATAACAGTGAACCTCACTTTCGCCAATCTAACAACAACGATGACAAAATATATAATGCAATTGTTTTTCAAAGCCAATTCAGAGTAATTCGACTTCATTAAGAAATAAACAGCATGGCTACATAGACTATTCAACCACGTTTGGGTAGAACAACAGACCACCACGAGACTGGGGAAACCTCCAATATTATTCTAATTTGGAATAACACAAAGGCAGCATAAAAGAGATGCCACACAATACAGAGGCATTTCACTGTTTAGAGTTCATACTGGGACAAACATATTTTGCATAGATTCTTGAAAAAACTGATGTATAGAACGATTATTAGCTATCCCCCAGCATAGGCGAAACACAACTGGGATAGATTTAGGAAAACCAAGGATGCACCACGATTGCCATTTTTTTCTCTCTTAGACAACGTATAGAAAAATCAATCGAATTCAATGAAACACTGTACTTAGCTTTGTCGACCAAGAAAAGGCATTTGATCGAGTAGATAGAAACAAGCTGTGGAAATCCTTAAACACTATGGAATGATTACACATCTAATGAACCTATGTAGATGCTTATACAACAACAGTGAATGCATAGTGAGAGCAACTGGAGGACACTCAGAACCCTTCACCATAAGATCCTGGAGTACGACAAGGTTGTGTCCTGTCCCCTCTCTTGTTTATAACATATATAGACAACATATGTAAAGAAACCAGCCAAACAGAGACCGCAAGAACACCGCATGACGAGAACACAGAAGAAGAACCATCTGCAAATCTAACCATTAGAGAACTCCTGTTTGCGGACGACCAAGCACTAATAGCAAAATCAGAAGCTGAATTACAAGACCACATGAATAGTCTAAACGAAATGTGTAGGGAACATAACATGAAAATTAGCACAAGTAAAACAGAGGTAATTGACTATAACTAAAGAAGAAAAAGCAACAACGATTCACCTAAACGAACATCCCTTGAAACAAGTAAAGAGTTTCAAGTACCTAGGAAGTATAATATCATCAAATGGCAAATCAGAAGACAAGATCGAAAATAGATGCAACAAGACAAACCAACTCATTGGACAAATGGCACCAATACTAAAGAACAAACATGTATCAATAACTACTAAGAAAGCACGTTACAACACAATCTTCCTACCAACTCTATGCTACCATGCCAAACCTGGACAATGACAGAAAAAGAGAAAAGAAAAATCACAACAACAGAAATGAGATTCCTGGGAAGAATACTCAATGTATCAATAAGAGATAAGATCAGAAATGAAGAAATCAGGACTAAAGTGGGGGTTACAGCTCCACTAGATTTTATAAGAAAGCAGCAAGTCAAATGGTTGGCCATGCAAGTAGGTTACCAACTAATAGTATACAACAACAAGCAATGATGTACAGACCAGAGGGGAAACAGAGGAAGAGGCCGACCACGTAAACGATGGACGCAGGGAATAACAGAGTGAACAAAAACCTTGTAAATATAACACAGGTCACAAACAGTTCACAAAGTCTCTGTCTAGCACACAACGCAGTATGGAATTACCTAGTTCTTGCTCATCTACAGTTTGTGTGTGAAATATTCGCTTGTTCCTCGATGCACTATAGTTTCACCTCGCACGAAGTAATGTCCTCGTTTTTCTCGTCTCTACCTGGCTTACAAGAAGAATATCTATTGGTCTTCAAAAACTAAAACAACTGAATAAATTGTGGCATGGGATGTATTTTTTTTTTTTGGTTCGCATATCCTTTACAGGACATCGTTGTCAACATTAGCATCTTTCAGCTGATTGTTGATTTCTTGGCAAGATTACGCTCCGTAGTTTGCCATTGCATTTCTGAGCTCACAGTACCCCGTAAGTTACCGACGCGAGAGAACCGCTAGACGATTCTCGTGCCCGTCAGGTTACTCGCGAGAGTATACGGGATTGCGGAGAAAGTCGTGTAACCTTTAGACCAGGGAGACCGGACATGGGACATATAGACCTACAAAAATTAGATTTCATTGTGTTCCTCTTGTACCTTGCGGTGTCGAGGTGAAGTACAGACAGCGGGAGAGTGCCCGCTTATGGGCTTCTTGTATCGATATCAGATAACATCAGACAAATACTAGCCGCGGGTATTAAAATTTAAAGTCAAGACCATTGACTTCATTGCACCGGGTTTTACCCAATCTGGCCTGGTCCTTCTATACAGAACAGTAAGCCGCCCGCCAAGGGCATCACACAAGGAATGAACTCTGTATTTATCCATATTTGTATTGACCTGTCAGCAATCAGTCAGTGATGTGGTCAGTATCGTATCCGTAACCTTTACTTCTCAAAACATTTCTGGTACCAATTGTAGGCTGGGTCAACCTGGGAGACTAGGTCAAGTTTAACATTTGGAATAAATTTTTCTGTTAGTGATGGATTGATGTTTATGGGTGTGATGTTATTGTATGGTTGCGTAGTCTACTATATAATGCTGTTCATGCACAATTAGCCACAACACGTGGGACAACCACAATGTGAGGATGACACATGGTTCCTCAGATAATCAAAAAAGTGGATGCCACAAGTTCTGTTTAAATTTTTTATTAACGCGACAGTAAAAATGGTAGTACTCTGTTGATCCAATACAATTGCAGTAAACATGATATCTGTGATTGAAGTGTGAGCATCAGTTTCGTGATATTATATCGACCAAATGTAATAAATTTAATTGACTTCCTGTAGTCCTGTATTCTTCTACTCAATTGCGCGTTTGTTACTATAGTGCGTTCAAAATGTTTGCCCTCATTCACGTTCATGTTGTTGAATAGTATCTTTTGCAAGGTTATGAAATTGTTCCTGCCGTCTTATATTTACTCCCACCCGAGAAATATGTCTGTGATGGGTCCAAAGGCAACTGAAATCATGGAAAGCGGCGACATTTCTTTGATGTTTTGGCAAAAACGTGTTAAATTCACACTAACAATTTGTTTTACAGTAATGCACATTAATTTGAGGCACAATTCCATTCCACTCTATGTTGCGCTTCTCTTAAGGAAATTACCGCCCACCTAGGAGAATATTCATTATTGAACACCGATGTTTCCATGTGAAGATGTAATACATTTCATAGATATGCAATTCATCTCTGACCCGTAATTAATATACCACATTTAAACAAATATTGAGATCTGCTGTACAATCTCCTGAACATAAATTGTTTTGTTGGGTGTACATAATTGTTATATGCTAAATCTCATCATTTTCCCTCACTTAGTTACTGAGTTGTGGGTTTTTATAAGTGGACAAACATTTGTGAACGCACGATAGTGCTTCGACCTGAACCGAGATCACTAGCCTGTGTGTTTGGGGAACTATGGGGCATACTGATCTAGGTAGGTTAATCACTTGCTCTCAGTCTCATTTGTTACAGATTCCCACCTATCTCATCTTGAGACTTTACGGAGTAAGTCTCGAACAAACAAACAAAAGTCTTATTTCTCTGCGCTCATAGACCAATCTGGCACTTACAGTATCGCGATTGTTACATAATCATAATGGAAAAGGGTATTATATTAGAATGCAAAACAAACAACGACAACAGCTGTCAAATTGTCATTGTTTTTAAAAGTTGCATATCCCTTACAGGACGTTGCAGTCAACATCAGCATTCTTCAGCTGTTGTTGATGTTCTTGGCAAGATTACGTTCAGTAGTATGCCATTGATTTCTGAGCTATCAGCTCTCATACCCCAAGAGTAACCATCGCGACGCGATCCGCTGCCGAATCTCGAGCAGCTGTGTTCCTCATGTGGATATACGGGATTACGGAGAAAGTTGTTAAACCCTTCGCCAGAGTATATAACAGTGAACCTCACTTTCGCCAATCTAACAACAACGATGACAAAATATATAATGCAATTGTTTTTCAAAGCCAATTCAGAGTAATTCGACTTCATTAAGAAATAAACAGCATGGCTACATAGACTATTCAACCACGTTTGGGTAGAACAACAGACACCACGAGACTGGGGAAACGCCATATTATTCTAATTTGGAAAAACAAAGGCAGCAAAAGAGATGCACACAATGCAGAGGCATTTCACTGTTGAGTCATACTGGGAAAATATTTTGCATAATTCTTGAAAAAATATTAAGAACTATTATAGTACCCCAGCAAAGCGAAACACAACTTGGATTTAGGAAAAACAAAGGATGCACAGATGCCATTTTTTTCTCTTAGACAACGTATAGAAAAATCAATCGAATTCAATGAAACACTGTACTTAGCCTTTGTCGACCAAGAAAAGGCATTTGATAGAGTAGATAGAAACAAGCTGTGGGAAATCCTTAAACAATATGGAATGAGTACACATCTAATGAACCTATGTAGATGCTTATACAACAACAGTGAATGCATAGTGAGAGCAACTGGAGGGCACTCAGAACCCTTCACCATAAGATCCGGAGTACGACAAGGTTGTGTCCTGTCCCCTCTCTTGTTTATAACATATATAGACAACATATGTAAAGAAACCAGCCAAACAGAGACCGCAAGAACACAGCATGACGAGAACACAGAAGAAGAACCATCTGCAAATCTAACCATTAGAGAACTCCTGTTTGCGGACGACCAAGCACTAATAGCAAAATCAGAAGCTGAATTACAAGACCACATGAATAGTCTAAACGAAATGTGTAGGGAACATAACATGAAAATTAGCACAAGTAAAACAGAGGTACTGACTATAACTAAAGAAGAAAAAGCAACAACGATTCACCTAAACGAACATCCCTTGAAACAAGTAAAGAGTTTCAAGTACCTAGGAAGTATAATATCATCAAATGGCAAATCAGAAGACGAGATCGAAAATAGATGCAATAAGGCAAACCAACTCATTGGACAAATGGCACCAATACTAAAGAACAAACATGTATCAATAACTACTAAGAAAGCACTTTACAACACAATCTTCCTACCAACTCTATGCTACCAATGCCAAACCTGGACCATGACAGAAAAAGAGAAAAGAAAAATCACAACAACAGAAATGAGATTCCTGGGAAGAATACTCAATGTATCAATAAGAGATAAGATCAGAAATGAAGAAATCAGGACTAAAGTGGGGGTTACAGCTCCACTAGATTTTATAAGAAAGCAGCAAGTCAAATGGTTTGGCCATGCAAGTAGGTTACCAACTAATAGTATACAACAACAAGCAATGATGTACAGACCAGAGGGAAACAGAGGAAGAGGCCGACCACGTAAACGATGGACGCAGGGAATAACAGAGTGAACAAAAACCTTGTAAATATAACACAGGTCACAAACAGTTCACAAAGTCTCTGTCTAGCACACAACGCAGTATGGAATTACCTAGTTCTTGCTCATCTACAGTTTGTGTGTGAAATATTCGCTTGTTCCTCGATGCACTATAGTTTCACCTCGCACGAAGGAATGTCCTCGTTTTTCTCGTCTCTACCTGGCTTACAAGAAGAATATCTATTGGTCTTCAAAAACTAAAACAACTGAATAAATTGTGGCATGGGATGTATTTTTTTTTTTGGTTCGCATATCCTTTACAGGACATCGTTGTCAACATTAGCATCTTTCAGCTGATTGTTGATTTCTTGGCAAGATTACGCTCCGTAGTTTGCCATTGCTTTCTGAGCTCACATACCCCGTAAGTTACCGACGCGAGAGAACCGCTAACGATTCTCGTGCACGTCAGGTTACTCGCGAGAGTATACGGGATTGCGGAGAAAGTCGTGTAACCTTTAGACCAGGGAGACCGGACATGGGACATATAGACCTACAAAAATTAGATTTTAAGAGTATGCATCTTTCCCTTTTCAACATACGCATGTGAGACCTGAACACTTACTAAACAAGCTGAACAGCGCATACATGCCTTTGAATATAAATGTTATAGACGGGTTCTAAGAATATCTTGGATACAGAAAAGAACAAATGCATCCATACGACAAGATCTGAATATTGAAGAACATTGGCTACTAAAGGCGATAAAACAAAGAACATCGAAATATTTTGGTCACTTGAAACGTCACGAAAGTTTGGAGAGAACAATAATGGAGGGGTTTATGCCCGGGAAGAGAGGAAGAGGACGGCCAAAGAGAAGATGGGTGCAGGATGTGGCAGATGATTTCCAGATGGGTGTATCGGACGCGGGACATCTTGCTTATGATCGAGACGTTTTCCGGAAGGTTGTTATGGGGAAAAGGTTCTGTAAAGGACATACTACTGAATGAATTAACCTGGCACTACTGGATCACAACACAGTGGGGTTCGTCTGCATTTTGCACTTCCGGGGCCAAGGAGTAGGAAGGTTCGCTGCCTTAACCCTGCTCAACTTCATGTGGTGCATTGACCTTTTCTTGAATCACCCTGGATTTTCTGTGTGGCTGACAATTTGTGACTGTCATGAAGCGATTTTAGGCCAACCCGTTTTGCTCACTTGAGCTCGTTGTCTTTCTACTGGCAAGTCGACTCCATGGCTATAATTTTCTCATGGCGCTATTTCTGTGCTCCGTATTTTAATGACCAAAGATCTCTGCGCCATGATTTACTATCTTCTGAATACTTTGCTATCAAATATTGATTGTTTATCCATGTTTGCTAGCCACTCGCTCTCTGCAACTCTCGCACTAAAGTCACAAGTTCAACTAAAAAACATAACAGGAGTCCACGCTGTTTTCATCATCTAGTTTCGCAGCATCATATTTACAACAGTGTATACTTGCCCCTAATCACAGTTATTCTCAACTAAAATATGAACAGATGCTATCACTCAAAACTAAAATATAATATACAAACGGCACTGGGCTTGTGCCATCCTAGCACTCGTTACGACACGTCCGACCTGGACCATGCCTCCACTAGTCAATCCCCAGTTCAACACGAGAATTGTCTTTTCCTGACACGCGTTACAAAACGTGCTCGACGCACCAACAAACACTCGTGCAGGTGTGAGTTCCATTCATACCTTACCCACTCTATGACAGTGATTAGGAAAAACGATCAGAAGCAAAAATGCAAGTTGCAACTATACATTCAAAACAGTTTAGGGGATAATGTTCAGGTAAGTTCGATGTTCTAACTGAGGGCTGCATTCAGGTAAGTTTTCCTTATTTTCGTTGTCACACTTTGCTAGCTTGTTGTCGAAAACATCGACGGCACTGCAGCAAGTTTTCAATAGACGACTGAAATCGTTCATTGATGTTGTTTATTCTTGTGCTATTTCTTTGTCTGTTGTCCCTATATGTAGTTCGATAATTCTGCGGGGCGCTACCAAATCTGTCTCTGATATGATTCTCATCCTGGTCACGTGGCGCAAAATTTGCACCAACACCGGTTGCACAGTCGATGGGATAATACTTACTGTTCATGCACAATTAGCTACTACACGAGAGTCAACCACAATGTGATTGATTGATTGATTGATTGATTTAGGAACCGACATCACAGCATTCGGGACATTCCCATAAACGCTCCGTCCCCATCCTCAGAAGCCAGCGAAGAGTTTCAACACTAATAGTTCCAGTAGCAATCTGATTATATGTCCGTCTCGCCTTTCCTCTGAGCGTCGAGCGTCGGCCAGATCCCCTCGTCACTCCTCGCTGCCTCATTCTAACCAGACCATGGTGATCCATTTGCTCCTTCGAGGTGTACACAATGTGAGGATGCATGTAATACCAGCTTCTATCAATGACCCGTTATTGGCCACGGTTAGCCAAAAAGTGATCGCCACAAGTTTAGTTCTTTCAATCTTTATTAACGTGATAGTAAATGCGGCAGTACTCTATCCGTCCAATACAACAATTACAGAAAACAACGACATCTGTGACATGTTGAAGTATGAGCCTCAGTTCCGTGATATTATAGCGACTAATAATTGGGTACATTCTACGTCTGGTTGTGGCGCCTATCCTCGCCGTTAGAAGCAAGTATCTCTTTTACCTATATCCCGTAGTCTTCTCTGGTCAACATCAACAACCCAGCTCAGGCAAAAAAACAACCCTGTGCGTTCTGCCTGTCGTGTTTCTTATGCAACTCGCTTCGTGTAGAATGTTCCAGCTTCGAAATGCATCTGGAACCTGTCATGTTTGTGGAAAGATTGACATGATGATGTTCGGGACACATTTCCGCTGTTTCCCACGTACTCTTTTGTTTGTACCGATCAAACGTAATAAACTTAGTTGACCTGTTGTACTCTCCTACTCAGTTACACGCTTATTACTAGTGTTTCGACCTGATCCCTGAGCACCGGCCTGTTGGTTTGGGGAACTTCAGGGCATATTGATTTGCACTCAGTCCTCTCTGCCACACCCAATACTCCTACAAACATGTAAATGGGTCCTGGAGAAGAAGGGAGATAAGATTCGTTTGTCTGTAAATCGTATAGAGTAGGCCTTAAAGCTACTTTTTTTTTTTTTTTTGCACATCCTTTTTACAGGACATCGCGGCTAACACCAGCATTTTACTGTTGTTGATGTCTTTGCAAGTTTACTTTCAGTAATTTGCCACTGTTTTGTGAACGACCAGGCTCTCATACCAACACGTGCAGGTCCGCATGGCCGGAATGGGTAAGAACGCGTGCTCTTAAATATTCGGTGTGCTGATGCCTAGGTAACGGGTTCAACCTCTACACCGGACAGTTGGACTAAAATGTTGACCTGTCGCTTTTACTTGGGGATGTTAATTACAAGTACCTCTGAAGTCGGAGTGGGAATAGGAAAGCTAATCCACACAAAAATTCAGTCCATCACTACTATAATTATTGTGTATGGACTACGCTTAAGTTCAAAACGAGCGAGCGCTTTAAAAAACATATACCAATGAGTTAAATTTCAGCGCAACGCGATCTGCTGCCAAATGGGTCGCAGCTGTGTTTCGAACTCGGGTAAGCGGACTTACGAATCGCACCGATAAGCTCTTAGCCACGGATACTGGCAAAATTGTTAAGAATGAAAACCTATGCTCTTGCGGATCGAGCCTGTTACCTGGTATGGACTCTTGTCTAGAGGAAGCAGACTTTACACAGAAGCATGCCAAGGTCGGACACACTGACCTGTGACGTGTATAACTAGATGTGACGTATTTCCCTCAAACCAGGAATGATGAAGAAAAAATGTTTGTTAATTGTTAAACTGCCTTCCCTTTGCCCTTTTCCCTTTGCTCTTTTCCCTTCGATTTCCCCAGTTGTCATCAAGTTCTCCAATTTCTGTCTTCTCATAACGTGTCCAAAATAGTTTACTGTTTAGTGTTTACTTCTAATTTCTCTAATCAGTTTACGGTTTTCGATTGTTTCTTGTAGGATTTGATCATTAGTTTCTCTGTTTGTCCGTGGTATTCTTTGCAGTTTGCTCAGAAACCACATTTCCCCTGCCATTAGATGTTTTTCAGCTTGTCTTTTCATTAACCAGGCTTCGCGTTCACACAAACGCACAGAGGAAATAACAGCGTAGGTAGTATATATTAGTAGTTTCTATATGTATTTTTTCCCGAAGGGTACAATTAATTGCCCTCTTAATTAAAGCACCGGTTATGTCTGCCTATTTATTGTCCTTAATAAATAACGATTTGTACGCTTGCCTGAATTTGTTGTTAAATACAATGTAAATGATAAAGTTTGACGAGCAGTTGATGGCTGCGACAATGTTGATTAACTGATAGACAACTTGACTGATGTTGGATGCATTCTCTTCCGTGAGTAGATACGATACATACTGTGGTATGATAACAGGTAGGGACATGGCAACACACGTGATGATATACATTGCACACACAGCTAGTAACGTCTTTGTTGTCTTGTACATGGAGCTTTGTGTGTTCTTGCCTGTTAGCTTTCGTCTCTTCATCGAGACCATTTTAATCTTGATGCCTATAGCGATGCAACCGAAGAATGTAAAGACTGGAGGAATCCGCAAGCTTAGATAGATCCAGACTTCTTCTACGGTAAATATTGAAGCTTTGTCGTGCATAAACAGTGACGAGCGAACAATAACATAAACAGTTCTGTTTCCAAATGGGTCGTATTTATCACCAAGAGAAAACCAAAATACGGTGTAGGTGATATTTACGTACCAGAATGCAAATACGCATGAAACACACAATAAAGTTCTTTTCGGTGTTATAATTTTAGACACTTGCAGTGGCAGAAATACTGTTACAAGTCTTTCAGTTGTTATCAGCATCGGAATTGTTATCGAAATGAAGCCTGACGAGTAATCCATTATCAGAAACAATTCAAAACTAATAAACAGACCTTCTGAAACATAATATGAAAACGGAAAAGTGTGTTTTCCAAACACTGTGTAAATGATCTTTGGCACACTGTTAAAACCAATCAAGAGCATTATGTCGGTAATTGCCAGCCCGAGAAGGAGAATGTTGGAACACTTCCTGCAATTTTGTTTTGCGAGAACTAAAATGCTGCAGACATTTCCCACAATCCCAATGACAGCAATGGCGGGTGTAATCACTAGCATCAAACTTATCAGTGCTAGTTCTGTTTCATTGTTAGACAAGATGGCTCTTGTTTCTATCACACGGTCTGCAGACATCGTTGTCGCTCTAGTTAACAATGTGTAAGCTGCTGTCTTTAACTAATTTAGCGACATGGGATAATTAATCGTCTCTAGCGACTTCCCGCATCTGCCATGGGCTTATGTATCCCCGAAATCTTGTCATTACGTTTTAATGCAATGTATCGCCCATCCTGTTAACAACTTTTAAGTCATAACTGTGAGACACCCATATTTTCAATTACCCTCTATCCATTTTTGTTAGGTTCAAACCTACTTTTTGTTTGGCGCAGAAACTGTTAAGTAAATCATTTTATTAGTGGTCTGATCTTGTTCAGTAGCAAGATACATTTATTGGTAATATCATCGTGAAAGCGTCGATTGGTCTACATGAATATGGCGTCATCACCATGACCCTTTACGCTTCAACGGTATAGTAAAGGATCGTTGCTGCAACTGTTGTTGCTTGTTTACTAACTGGCCGGAATGTATTCCCGCGTATTACAGAACATTTCTCAGAATACCACGGACAAAGAAGAAGAAACATATTGGCATTCTGGTCATCATGGCCGAACAGATAAGAACCCTCGTGCTTATACCTACTTGTGGTTTTGAGGTAGCGGGTTCAAACTTACCCCGGTCTGTTGGACTAAAATGTTGATTTCTCACCCTTGACTTGGAAACGTAAATTAAGAATACCCCAGAAGATGAAGTGGGTTCACCTTATGACGAGGGGTACTGGTAATAGGGAAAGCTATTCCACACACACAGAATCAGTTCAATGCACTAGAAGTAGTTTCATGTGTAAGGACTACTCTTGAGCTCAAAGCCAGCGAACACAAAATACAATAAAATTCACACTCTGAAAACTGGCTCATAAATAGCTGGCGTCTCTGCCACGGAAATACTTCGGCCATATTACACGGGGCAGTGGTTGGACAGAACAGTGATGGGAGGCATGGTTCTTGTAAGATGAGGCTGAGGTCCACCAGCACGAAGTTGGACACAAAACATTACAGGCACATCTTTGGTAGTAGGCAGAAGAACTGGCAAATAAATATATGACAGGCATTTCTTGGGGCCGTAATAAGAGCGACTTTAATGTAAAGGCTCTGTCGTATGATGATAATGATGATGATGATAGTGATGATAATGATAATGATAATGGTGATTATGATAATAATGAACATAAATATACTAGCTCCATCAATTTTAAGTGTTTATTTTTAAAATGCGGTGACGTTCTATGACCACATGGCTGAATGTAGAAATATGATTCCATGTTTGTTTAGCTGTAATGTAGGCACTTTCTGTTGCGGAACAAACAGTCATTGTTTCTATTGATCACTTCTACAAATATCAAAATTAGTGGGCCAAAGAGTCATCGATAAGATCAAACCCGCTGATTTATTGATCTATGGACACAAGCCAGGACAGACGCTGCCTGCTGTTTGTCTTCGCGTATATTTGATAATTAAATGAAATTAGAACAATTAGATATGTCTGGCTTTTGCGCGCAAGAGGGTTAACAAACAGTATGTTCTCTCTCTCTCTCTCTCTCTCTCTCTCTCTCTCTCTCTCTCTCTCTCTCTCTCTCTCTCTCTCTCTCTCGCTCTCTCTCTCCCTCTCTATTTCTTGCCGGTTTTGTGGCGAAGGGGTTACAGACGCAATTCGTAATCCCGCATACCGCGTTCGAAATACAACTGCGGGCGATTTGGAAGGAGACCGCTCTGTGTTGATTTTTATAAAATGGTATAAGCGCCGGTCGTTCAGAAAGCAATTACATACTACAGAACATAAACTTGCCAAGTAACTAACTTTCTTGCAACCCTAAATATATATTTCCATTTCAAATTTTAAAGCTTTGCTGCAGCGCCATCATCATCATCATCATTATCATGTGCCATCCGGTAAGCGTGGGCGGTCACGTCTCGCCATCTCACTCGATCACAAGAGTCGTGCATCAGCTCAGTGTTCATGTCTCGACCATGCCACATGGTCAAGCCATCCAGGAATTTACTTGTCTATCTTCCTCTTGCTCGTTTCCACTCAGTCTTGCCAGTTGTCACCAAGTTCTCCAATTTATTTCTTCTCTTAACGTGACTAAAAAAATGTTGACTGTCTACGTTTAATTTCTCTAATAAGTTTGCGCCATCTTCACGTAAATGATAATTACAGACAACCAATATTAGCAATTGGAGGCCGCCCTAGCGAAGTTGATAGTAACGGATCTGGTAAAATCACGAGAACGGTCGGACGCGGGTGCAACGCCTCCTCTCATCGCTTGCCGAGGTGAGGATAAGACTGGCTACCTATTCCTAAAGTTTGTTCGTTCGTTCGTTTGTTCTTGCTCTCAAACCTACACAATTTGACCACCTCACAAACCCATAGCAGCGTACTGCTCCGGACAGATTATTATTTGCAATACTTGTTAAGGTTTTTTTTTTCTTTCCCCCGCGTTTCCATCCTGTTTCAGGATATTGCGGTCAACACCAGCCTAACCTGCACAGTTCGCGGTGACTGCACTAGCCAGGCGGCCTGAATTCCTCAGGCTCAAGACCCCCGTGTCCTACACTGCAAGGTACTTACTATAGGCAGTAGATGACACATGGCAGTAATACTTGTTATTATTTTCTATTAAAGAATGAATTTATGTTGGTTAAAATTATGAATCCGGTCTCCGTGGCCAAAGGCTTGCGAACGCGGTTCGTAAGCCGTTTACCAGGCGTTTGAAACTCAGCTGCGACCGATTTGTGCAGCAGACCGTGTCGCGTTGTGTTATAACGTATTGGTATGGGAGCCGGTCGTTCAGAAAGCAATGGCAAACTACTGAACGTAAAACTTGTCTAGTACATCAACAGTAGCTGAAAAATGTTGGTGTTGACAGCAACGTCCTGTAAGGGATATGGAACATTTAAAAAAAAATTATGGAGCGTCAGCACCGGAACAATTATTTACTATTAATATAAGTGCATCAACAAAAACGGGACAAAATGGACGTTGCGGCTAAAGCCTTCAGCACGCAAAAAAATTAAAAATAAATAAACACACACTGATACAACTACTTGAATAAAATCTACAGGAAACAGGAAGATTATGTTATGTAATGCTGAAGTTAAGTTAGTAGTTGCGTGTCTTTTACAGGACGTCACAATTGCATCTCATCTAATTTTATCTTTTTCCTATGGTACCTTGCGGTGTCGAGGTGAAGCATAAACAGCGGGAGAGTGCCCGTTTATGGGCTTCATGTATCGAGATTCTCATGGACTCAGCTGCATCCCCTGTCCATCTGTTACGTGGCCGGCCACTTCTTTTGCTTCTATTTGGTCTGTACATCATTGCTTGTTGTAGAATACTGTTGGCTGGTAACCTAGTTACAAGGCCAAACCATTTGACTTACTGCCTTCTAATAAAATCTATAGCTGCTATAATCCCCAGTTTTGTCTATAACACCCACTTTAGTTTATAATACTCACTTTAGTCTATAACACCCACTTTAGTCTATAATCGCCACTTTTGTCTATAACACCCAGTTTAGTCTATAACAACCACTTTTGTCTATAACAGCCAATTTAGTCTATAACACCCAATTTAGTCTATAATACTCACTTTAATCTATAACACCCACTTTTGTCTATAACACCCACTTTAGTCTATAACACCCACTTTAATCTATGTCACCCACTTTAGTCTATAATACTCACTTTATTTTATAATACTCACTTTAGTCTATATCACCCACTTTATTTTATAATACTTGCTTTAGTCTATAACACCCAATTTAGTCTATAATACTCACTTTAATCTACAACACCCAATTTAGTCTATAATACCCACTTTAGTCTATAACACCCACTTTTGTCTATAACACCCACTTTAGTCTATAACACCTACTTTAGTTTATACCACCCACTTTAGTCTATAACACCCACTTTAGTCTATATCACCCACTTTAGTTTATAATACCCACTTTAGTCTATATCACCCATTTTAGTCTATATCACCATCTTTAGTCTATAACACCCAATTTAGATTTTAACCGCAACTTTAGTCGCAATCAACCCCAGCATTTTTTGGCTGTTTGTGATTACTTGATAAGTTTACGTTCAGTAGCTCACCACTGCAACGACCGGCATTCATACCATTTTACGAAAACCAACACAAGGCGGTCTGCTGCTAAATCGAACGCAGCTGTGTTTTGAACGCAGTATACGGGATTACGAACTGCGACCGTGACCCCTTCACCACAGAGTGTGCGATGAAGTTAAAGCCGAACATCTGAAGTCGAAAGGTACCTCGTGAGTTATATGTCCCCGGCATTAAGTGTGTCCGAAAGCGAGTACTAAAATGTTATCTAGATCCTACTCTCCTGTATTTATATTTTTTTGTGTTCGCTCATTTTTAACTCAAACGTAGTCCATACACGTGCTACTACTCTAAGTGCACTCGACTGATTTCTGCTTGTGGATTAGCTTTCCCTATAACCAGTGTCCTTCGCCATGAAGTGAACCAACTGCGACTTCAGAGGTACTTGTAATTTACGTTCCCAAGTCAAGGACGAGAGGTCAACATTGTTACCCAACTGACCGGTGTAGGGGTTGATCCCCTTACCTTGGCATCAGCACACCGGATGTTTAAGAAAGAGCGCTCTTATCTATTCGGCCGTGTTGACCTCTGCTGTATTAATGTCGCTTGTCCCTAACAGGACGTTGTGATCAACCCCACGTTGATTTCCTAAGCTATTTTGCGTTCAGTTGTTTGCCATTGCTTTCTGAATGAGAAGTCAACGTTTAATTTCAACTGACGGATGTAGAGACTGAACCCACCACCCCGCTATCAGAATAAAGGAAGTTTAAGAGCTGTCTCTCTTAACCTTTCCTCCACGCTGACGTCTTGTTCTGCAATACAGCAGTGAATATTGGATTGTCAGCGATCAAATTAGGAAGAGCTTGGCAGCAACAGGGGTGTGCATTCTGAGACTTATGTTGCGAAAACCTTGGACTGCCATAGTAACTAACAGCATATCTATACTATAAAAGGCAATGTATGTAAATATGTATGTAAATATGTATGTCCTTTATTTTTTCGCTAACGGCCCATCCGATTGAGATGAAATTTTCTACACGCCTTCCTTTCATTCCAGAGCTGTCAACTGTCATAGTTTTTTTTCTTCTTCCTCCTCCTCCCTCCTCCCCCTCCCAAAATACGTACGTAAATATATGATGATGATGATGAAAGAATCCCCGAACCAAAACGCTAGGGAAAGGGAAGAAAATGACGTGACTACACAGAATCGTCACACGGCAATCATCATCATCAAGTGCCGTGCCGGCTGGCGTAGGCGTTCATGGCTCTCCGTAGATCTCAGTCTTTGGTTTTTTGGATCAACTCTGCTGCTGATATTCCTCCATGCCACGGCAATATCAATAACAATTCATCTTTTTATGTGTAAGGAAGTTATCTACAGTCGTGTAGAAGGGAAGAACTAGACGAGTATGAATTCGGAATGGCGAACTCTCTCCTCCTCTCTTCTCCTCCCCTCTACCTCCTCCCTCCACCCTTCTCCTCTTCCTCCTCCCTCTCATCCCTCTCCCTCCTCCCTCCTCCTTCTCCCTCTTCCTTCTCCCTCTTCCTCTCCCCTCCTCCTCCATCCTCCTCCCTCCTACTCCCTCCGCCTCCTCCCCCCTCCTCCCTCATCTTCCCTCCTCCTCCCTCTCCCTCCTCATCCCTCCTCCTCCTCCTGCCTCCCTCCTCCTCCTCCTGCCTCCTTCTCCCTCATCATCCTCCCTCCTCCTTCTCCCTTCTTCTCCCTCTTCCCTCTTCCTCCTCCTACCTCCTCCCTCCTCCTCCCTCTACCTCCTCCTCCTCCCTCCACCCTCCTCCTCCATTCTCTCTCCCTTTCCTTCCTCCTCCTCCTCCCTCTACCTCCTCCTCCCCCTACCTCTTTCCTCCTCCCTCCTCCTCCTCTTCCACCTCCCTTTCCTTCCTCCCCTCCTCATTCTCCCTCCTTCCTCTCCTCCTTCCTCCTCCTTCCTTCTTCTCCCTCTGCCTCCTCCCTCCTCCTCTCCCCTCCTCCTCCTCCTCCTTCTCCTCCTCCCTCCTTCTCCCTTCTTCTCCTCCTCTCCCCTCCTCCTCCTCCTACCCTCTTCCTCTTCCCCTCCTCCCTCTCCCTCCTCCATCCTCCTCCTCCCTCTTCCTCCTCCTCCCTCTTCCTCCTCCTTCCTCCTCCTCCCTCTTCCTCCTCCATCCTCCTCCTCCCTCTTCCTCCTCCTTCTTCCTTCTCCTCCCTCCTCCTCCCTCTTCCTCCTCCTCCTACCTCCTCCTCCTCCTCCTCTCTCCTCCCTCCTCGCTTTTCCTCCCTCCTCCTCCTCCCTCTACCTCCTCCCTCCTCCTCTCCACTCTTCCTCCTACCCTCTTCCTCTTCCCCTCCCCCTCCTCCCTATCCCTCCTCCTCCCTTCACATTCCTCCTCCTCCCTCTTCCTCCTCCTCCCTCCTCCTCCTCATCCCTCCTTCTCCCTCCTCCTCCTTCTTCCTCCCTCCTCCTCCTCCCTCCTCCCCCTCCTCCTTCCTCCTCCTCCCTCTCCTCCTCCTCACTCCTCCTCCTCCCTCCTCCTCCTCCCTCTACCTCCTCCCTCCTCCCTTCACATTCCTCCTCCTCCCTCTTCCTCCTCCTCCCTCCTCCTCATCCCTCCTCCTCCCTCCTCTCCTCTCTCCTCCTCCCTCCTCCTCCTCCCTCCTCCTCATCACTCCTCCTCCCTCCTCCTCCTTCTTCCTCCCTCCTCCTCCTCCCTCTCCGCCTCCTCCCTCCTCCTCCTCCCTCTACCTCCTCCTCCTCCCTCCTCCTCCCTCTACCTCCTCCCTCCTCCTCCCTTCACATTCCTCCTCCTCCCTCTTCCTCCTCCTCCCTCTTCCTCCTCATCCTCCTCCTCCTCTCTCCACCTCCCTCCTCCTCATCCTCCCTCTACCTCCTCCCTCCTCCTCCCTTCACATTCCTCCTCCTCCCTCCTCCTCCTCTTCCCTCCTCCTCCTCCTTCTCCTCCTTCTCCCTCCTCCTTCTCCCTCTTCCTCCTCCCTCTTCCTTCTCCCTCCGCCTCCTCCCTCCTCCTACTCTCTCCTCCTCCTCCCTCCTCCTCCCTCTCCCTCCTCCTCCCTCTCCTCCTCCTGCTCCCTTCTCCTCCTGCGTTCTCCTCCTCCCTCCTTCTCCCTCCTCCTCCCTCTTCCGCCTCCCTCCTCCTCGCCTCCTCCTCCACCCTACTCCGCCCTCCACCTCCTAATCCCTCCTCCTCCCTCCTATTCCTCCCTACTCCTCCTGTCTCCTCCCTCCTCCTCCCTCCTCTTCCCTCCTCCACCTCCCTCTTCCTCCTCCCTCCTACATTTACCCAAGACAGACAGACAGTCAGACAGATAGTCGGGAACGGGATCTTATATGACTACTTATATAATTTAAATGAGATGCTCTCCACCATGGGCTGGGCCGGGTCAGACAGACAGACAGATAGATAGATAGACAGACAGACAGACAGACAGACAGACAGACAGACAGACAGACAGACAGACAGACAGACAGTCGGGAACGGGAACTTATATGACTACTTATATGAATTAAATGAGATGCTCCCCACCAGGAGTTGGGCGATGCCGGGCCGGGTCAGACAGACAGACAGATAGATAGTCGGAACGGGAACTTATATGACTACTTATATGAATTAAATGAGATGCTCCCCATCAGGGTCTGGGCGAAGACGGGCCGGGTCAGACAGACAGACAGACAGACAGATAGACAGACAGACAGACAGACAGATAGTCGGTAACGGGAACGAGACCTTATATGACTACTTATATGAATTAAATGAGATGCTCCCCACCAGGGTCTGGGCGAAGCCGGGCCGGGTCAGCTAGTTACACATAAATATCAATTGAGGAACCATTTGAGGCCATCAAGACAATACATAAATCTATATCTATAAAACAAAGTGTATGTATGTAAATATGTAAATATGTAAATATGTATGTCCTTTATTTTTTCGCTAACGGCCCATCCGATTGAGATGAAATTTTCTACACGCCTTCCTTTCATTCCAGAGCTGTCAACTGTCGTATTTTTTTTTCTTCTTCCTCCTCCTCCCTCCTCCCATTCCCAAAATACGTATGTAAATATATGATGATGATGATGAAAGAATCCCCGAACCAAAACGCTTGGGAAAGGGAAGAAAATGACGTGACTACACATTAGCTAAGGGACTTAACTCTAGAAAAAGTTATTTCAAGGGGCATAACTTTTAATAACATTGTTGTATAACTTATAGTCATATTGTTATATCGTTTTCAATGATTTATAAACTCTTTGTCTATAGTTATGTACCGGCATATGAGTTATAATAAATAATGATACAATCTTTTAGACATTTTCAAAGTTTACATAAAAATAATGCATAATGCATAACATTGTAACTCATCTTTCTATACTTAAGAAGTTATCTTAAAGATGTTGAACAATATCATCGCATCTTTAGTGTTTTCCGCCATCATATCGACACGATTCGCTTGACAGCACTTCTCAGCGCTATCAAGCCAAGACGCCTTACACATTTCAAGCAGTCTGATACGGGGGGAAAATGGCACGTCGTAATAGCACAAAGAAACAAGCAGCTTCCAAGATGCATAGTGAGAAAACCGACCAGACTATCAAGAAGACGAACCTGCCTTTGGAGAGTCTGCATGCAAGCTGTAATAAAGTATCTGAACCTACAGTCAATGAAACTACCAATAAGAAGAGCGACGACTACCCACAGACGAACACAAAAACTTGTGAGAGGAAGGAGGACCAAGACACCAGAATCAGAAACACTGATTCAAACACAGTCAGATGGGTGGTCAAGCGGCACATGCATGAATACGCACAAGATGCAATGACATATGTTCGCGCATATGGCCGCCCAGATTTGTTTATTACCTTCACATGCAATCCTACATGGGATGAAATAACAGAACTGTTGTTAACTGGACAATCATCATCAGATCGCCCTGATATTTCCGCACGTGTGTTCAAACAAAAATTGAAATCTTTAATGGATTTAATTGTCAAGCATCACGTTTTTGGAGAGACACGCTGTTGGATGTATTCCATCGAATGGCAAAAAAGAGGATTGCCACATGCACACATTTTGATTTGGTTGATGGAAAAAAATCACACCAGATCAAATTGATCAAGTCATCTCAGCAGAAATACCAGATGTCGACATTGATCCAGAGTTACTTGAAGTCGTCACCAAAAACATGATTCATGGTCCATGTGGCTTCCTCAATAACAATTCACCTTGCATGTCTGATGGAAAATGCACAAAACGGTACCCAAGACATTTACATGCAGAGACAATCACTGGCAATGACGGATATCCACTATATCGTCGACGCTCAACTGAAGATGGCGGCAAATCTATCACTTTAAAAGTACGAAACAATGATCTTCAAGTCGATAATCGTTGGGTTGTACCGTATTCACCGTTACTCTCGAAAACGTACAAAGCACACATCAATGTCGAGTATTGCAATTCGGTTAAATCGATCAAGTACATTTGCAAATATGTCAACAAAGGAAGCGATATGGCAGTTTTTGGAGTGGGAAATGCAACTGCGTCTATCGATGAAATAGACCAATATCAAGTGGGACGCTACATTAATAGTAATGAAGCAGTATGGCGTATTTTATCATTTCCAATCCATGAACGTCATCCAACAGTTGTTCATTTGGCAGTGCACCTTGAAAATGGACAGCGCGTGTACTTCACAACAGAAAATGCAAGTGAACGAGCATTGTCACCACCACCAACAACGTTAACTGCATTTTTTCATTGTGTGGGAATGATATGTTTGCAAAGACACTACTTTACTCTGAAGTGCCAACATACTACACATGGAATGCATCAGCGAAAAAGTTTCAACGTCGCAAACAAGGTAAAGCAGTTGAAGGACATACCAATTTATATTCGACCGACGCGTTAGGCCGTCTGTACACTGTTCACCCAAACAATGCAGAATGCTTTTACTTGCGATTACTGTTAATCAACGTACGTGGACCGACATCCTTTCAAGAATTAAGAACAGTAAACGGTCAAGTATGTGCCACTTATCGTGAAACTTGCCAAGAATTACATCTTCTTGAAAACGATGCACACTGGGACACTTCACTCGCTGATGCATCAAATACTGCTCAACCACAGCAAATACGCACATTATTTGCCATCATATTGACAACTTGCTTCCCATCCAATCCAAAAGATCTTTGGGAAAAATACAAAGACTGTATGAGTGAAGACATCCTACATCGTTTGCGTGCAATGAATCAAAATCCGGACATTCAATTCACACAAAATGTGTATAATGAAGCATTGGTTTCGACGGAGGACATATGTTTGGCAATCGCTAACAAACCACTGGTACAAAAAAAATTCTGGAATGGGTAAAGTACTCCAATCATGTCAACTCATTGTATGGGACGAATGTACTATGGCACACAAAAAAGCATTGGAGGCGCTTCATCGTACACTACAAGATTTCAGAGGAAATGAACAGCTCTTCGGTGGCGCACTTATTTTATTGTCTGGTGATTTTCGACAAACTCTACCAGTTATACCACGTTCAACCCCCGCTGATGAACTTAATGCATGTCTGAAATCATCAGTTTTGTGGCGACACGTTCAGAAATTGACTTTGAAGACCAACATGCGTGTACAACTACAACATGATGCATCCGCAGAAGTTTTCGCAAAACAATTGTTGGATATTGGGAATGGAAAAATGCCAATCGATGAATCCACACATAGTATCACGTTGCCAACAAACTTCTGTAACATCACAGCAACTATAGACGAATTAATTGACAAAGTTTTCCCAAATATGGCACGGAATCACAAAAATCATCAATGGCTCAGTGCACGTGCTATATTGGCAGCTAAAAACAACGATGTCAATGCCATCAATTGCGCCATTCAAAACGAAATACCAGGCGAAGCGACAACGTATAAGTCCATCGATTCTATGATGAATCAAGACGAAGTTGTCAATTATCCAACTGAATTCTTGAATTCCCTTGATTTGCCAGGCATACCGCCGCACGTTTTAACATTGAAAATTGGTGTGCCTATCATTCTTCTCCGAAACATCAATCCACCTCGACTTTGCAACGGTACCAGGCTTGCAGTCAAAAAGATGATGAACAATATCATCGAAGCTACAATTTTGAATGGGAAATTTAAAGGAGAAGATGTACTGTTGCCTCGCATCCCAATGATTCCAACAGACATGCCATTCGAATTCAAACGCCTGCAGTTTCCGGTGCGAGTTGCATTTGCCATGACGATCAACAAAGCACAGGGACAATCGCTACAAGTGTGTGGACTAAATTTGGAAAATCCGTGCTTCACACACGGACAGCTATATGTGGCCTGTTCACAGCGTTGGAAAATCTTCGGATTTATTCGTCTACGCACCAGACAGAAAAACAAAAAATATTGTTTATCAAAAAGCACTACGTTAGACATCATATTTGGTGTTCGGCCATAACTTGAAATTTATACAAGATTTAAAAAAAAATAATCCTAGCATTAAGCAAACTTTTCTCCTCTAGATAGACAGACAGACAGGCAGGCATGCAGGCAGGCAGGCAGGCAGGCAGGCAAGCAGGAGAGGAGGCAAAGAAGAGAAGAAGGATGGGAATATGAGAAGAAGTAGAATTTGGGGATGAAAAAGAGGGGAAGAAGAAAAAGAGGTTGAGAAGAAGAAGGCGAAAAGGATGAGAAAGATAAAAAAAAAGGAGGATGAGGAGAATAGAATGAGAAATAGTAGTAAAGTAACAAATGTCTTCATGCTTTTTAAATGCATTATGTTCTGGTGTTTCTTTAACACATTTGATCCTGGGGGAAATTTTTGGCTTTATGTCATAGTCGTAATCTAACACCTTTAGTTTTGGGGTATATTTGACAAAGCTGCCCTCGTGTAACTTTAACCCATTCTGCCTTGATTATTGCTTTAGACTCCTGCCTCTGAACCACTTGGATCCAACATTGATTATCCTCTAAACATGATTGTCAGAAGATGTTGATTTAAGTGCCGGGGTCCATGTGGTACTTCCAGCATGCCAGCACAATAATAACAACATCAAGTGCAGTTGTGTTTAGAAAATAGGTGGCATAACATCGTATATTCACAGCAAATGCCCGGTATCAGTTGCAAGTTTATTTGTTGCTTTCACTTTCTGTATTTCAAACTGCTATAATAATAACTCTTTCTGTTCCAGGAGTTTATTACTTTAAAATAACACATTTGTATGATATTCTTCATGTCAAGTTTCTCAAATACAAAGTTAGTTTATCTATTTGCAAATTATTTAAAGTAGTCTCAGCAAGTGTTACATAAAAACTGCACGTCATTACGAGTGCAAATGACTCAAGAGTCTCATTGTTGATGTTAACCTAATGAAGAAATAAATCACTATTACTGCCTCTAAAATTGTCTTATTTAAAACGAAATCAGCCACAGGCAAGTGAGGACTACATTATTGTATTACTTTAGGCTGACCGTACATACTTCACGAAATCATGCTCATTATGTGAACGATCCTGCAAGATTCTCGACTCTACAGCAGACAATATAACTATAGTGAATATTTCTTGAATTCAATAATTCAGTTTTCCATTTCATGTTTTCAACTTGGCATTGCTTGTCAGACAGATAGTGGGGAACGGGATCTTATATGACTACTTATATAATTTAAATGAGATGCTCTCCACCATGGTCTGGGCCGGGTCAGACAGACAGACAGATAGATAGATAGATAGACAGACAGACAGACAGACAGACAGACAGACAGACAGACAGACAGACAGACAGACAGACAGACAGACAGACAGACAGTCAGTCGGGAACGGGAACTTATATGACTACTTATATGAATTAAATGAGATGCTCCCCACCAGGAGTTGGGCGATGCCGGGCCGGGTCAGACAGACAGACAGATAGATAGTCGGAACGGGAACTTATATGACTACTTATATGAATTAAATGAGATGCTCCCCATCAGGGTCTGGGCGAAGACGGGCCGGGTCAGACAGACAGACAGACAGACAGACAGACAGACAGATAGACAGACAGACAGACAGACAGACAGTCGGTAACGGGAACGAGAACTTATATGACTACTTATATGAATTAAATGAGATGCTCCCCACCAGAGTCTGGGCGAAGCCGGGCCGGGTCAGCTAGTAAATAAATAAATACGTATTGTTTGGCTCTCATAGAAGTACGTGTACAACATTGGAACCGACGAATCATTTCTCTTCTTTAAATGCTCCTTACTGTACTGGAGCCTGCTCCGTTGCGAAGAAGTTACGGATGCAGTTAGAAACAGCAGCGGGCGATTTGGCAGCAGACCACCTTATGTTTTTTTTAACGAAATGGTATGGGTGCCGGTAGTTCAGAAAGCAACGGCAAACTACTGAACGTAAATTTGCCAAGAGATCACCAAAAAAAAAAAAAATGCTGGCGTTGACTGCGACGTCCTCTAAAGGATATGCTACTAATATTTTAAAAACTGTACTGGACACAGCATTACGGTCAGTGTGTTTGTATGTGTGTTATTTGATCTATGCTGGTGTAATATAAATTTCTGAGACCTATGGTGCTATGCCAATGGTTGGATAAGAATTATGTCCCTATTCCAAAGTTGTGGTTCATGTGAGTGATAGACCTGGCTAATGAAGACACCTTTTTAACCGGTCTCTGTGGCTGAGGGAACGCGGTTTGTGAGCCCGTATAACCGGTTCGAAACACAGCGGTGCTGGTTTTTTCGAAAATAGGTATAAGAGCCGGTCGTTCAGAAAGCAATGGCAAACTACTGAATGTAAAATTTGCCCAGGAATCACGAACTACTACTACTTCTTCTTCTTCTTCTTCTTCTTCTCCTTCTTCTTCTCTTCTTCTTCTTCTTCTTCTTCTTCTTCTTCTTCTTCTCTTCTTCTTCTTCTTCTTCTTCTTCTTCTTCTTCTTCTTCTTCTTCTTCTTCTTCTTCTTCTTTCATTTGATAATGTTTTTTGTTTTTGTTTTCTCATGTGAATGTTTCATGCGTAATATGCATTGTTTATGCTTACAAAATCCATTTGACAATGTTTTTTCCCCTATGTTAATGTACCATGCACATTTGATGAATGAAAGATGAGTGATTGAAAGGGCCGAATGTAAGACCGGCCTGCGTGCCCAATTTGTTACGCTTTTAAAATAAAGTTTGTTCGTTCGTTCGTTCGTTCGTTCTTACCTCTACTTCTATGAGCGACAAACAATACGTGTGTATTTATTAATTAATTAACTAACAATGATTTCCTGGGAAAAGCTGCTGAATATAGAACAATATGTACAATTATAAGAATGAGACAGCGTCTCTTTGGCCTTATAAAGAGAAGACGGTCATTGAAACACACCGTGACTAC
Source organism: Cepaea nemoralis (assembly GCA_014155875.1). NCBI lineage: Eukaryota > Metazoa > Mollusca > Gastropoda > Stylommatophora > Helicidae > Cepaea > Cepaea nemoralis. The sequence goes on along the minus strand of JACEFZ010009283.1, from coordinate 235,867 downwards.
TGGACAGATCAGTTGTTAATGAGACAGAGTGAGTGTGAATCAGTGAAGCAGATAGAAAAGCAATGTTTTTCTGACAGAAGTGGTTTTGGAATGTTTGAGACGGTGGCATGGATTTCAATATCAAGAATGATGATGACCATTCATTTCATCCAGTGGGGTTGAAAGTTTACAGCCGTGAGTTCTAAGATGGCCTATTTTGGCTCGAAATCTTCTTTGACATTGTGGGCAAAGAATGCTTGACGTTCCAGAAGGAGGGTCTCCTGCAGTTGGTTTGTGTGTGTGTGTGTGTGCGCGCGTGCGTGCGTGCGTGCGCGTGCGTGCGTGCGCGCGCGTGCGTGTGTGTGTCAACCGCCTTCTTTTCACAGCTCTTGCAGTCCTGTTTGCTTCACAAGCGACTATACCCTTGCGTAATGATATACGCCACGAATTTCGGTCTTTGGCAGCAGTCTCCCAAGGGTCGTGATGAATTCCAAATGCTTCTAGTGAGATCTTCAGAGTGTCTTTAAAGTGTTTCCTCTGGCCGCCTTGGGAGCGTTTACCACAACGCAGCTCACCGTAAAAAAAAAATCGTTTAGGAAGCTTCCTTGTGATCTGGCATGAGAGTCAAGTGGCCAGCCAGGGAATCTGATTCTTCATTAGTAGAGTGTGGATACTGGGCATTGACATCTTTCTAAGACTTCAGTGTCTGGGATTTTGTCTTGCCATTTAATCTCCAATATCTTCCTAAGACAGACTGCGTGGAAGTAGTTTAATTTCCTGGGTGTCGCTGGTAAACCGTCCAGGTTTCACAAGCATACAGCAGTGTGGATAATACGACTGCTTTGTAGACTTTGTTTGCAGGCTTATTCTATTTCTGTTCCATACATGTTGTACAATCCGCAAAAGGCCGCGCTGGCCTAGGAGATTCTTGGATTCACTTCGTCATCAATAATGGTGGCATAAAGGAATATCATCAGCAGAGTTGATTCAGAACACCAAGAACCGAGATGTGTGGCGATGTATGAACACCTAAGCCAGCTGGCAGAGCACACGATGAGAAGAATGATTATGATAATGCCCCTCCTATTCGCCTATAAAAATAAGAAACAACAGGCGCATTCATAATAAAACAAAATAAGCAACGAGGCTGTAATTATCCACGGGGGATTTATTGTCTTTATTTAAATTTGTTGTTGCATATCCTATTTACAGGACATCGCTGTTAACACCAGCATTTTACTACTGTTGTTGTTGTCTTGGCAAGTTTACGTTCAGTAGTTTGTCATTGACTTCTGAATCACTGGCTCTCATACCAACACGTTAAGACCCAGCGCAACGCGGTCTGCTGCCAAATCGGTCACAGCTGTGTTTCGAACGCTGGTAAGCGGGCTCATGAATCGCATCCCCAAGACCTTAGCCGCGGAGACCGGCTATTTAAATATACATACATGATTAACGTACTTCAATCATCATCATCCAATGCCTTGCCGCTTCTTTTGGGCGATCATGCCTCTCCACAAACTGCGATCTCCGACGACATAAATGAATTAATGTGTTGACTCCCTTCAGTGCCATGACACAAGATTGTCAATATTTGGAAGGAGATCGCTCTGCGTTGCATTTATTGCTATTAGGCGTCGGCCACCCAGAAAGCAAAGACAAAATACTGAACTAAAGTGCCTAGTAAATCACAGACCGCACTTTAAGCGGTCTGTGATTTACTAGGCACTTTAGTTCAGTATTTTGTCTTTGCTTTCTGGGTGGCCGACGCCTAATCCCCCAATAATTAATTACTCTGGTTGATTGTACCGTCCTTCAAAGGACATGGAAATAATTCATTCTCTACAAGCTTGAATAAACTAGGTAGTGATGTTATCACAGACTGGCGATTTTACAATTTGTTTTGAGTTTGTTTAATCTATCTATATCTATAAAACAGAGTGTATGTATATATGTATGTCCTTTATTTGTTCGCGAACGGCCCATCCGATTGAGATAAAATTTTCTACACGCCTTCCTTTCATTCCAGAGCTGTCAACTGTCATAGTTTTTTTTCTTCTTCCTCCTCCTCCCTCCTCCCCCTCCCAAAATACGTACGTAAATATATGATGATGATGATGAAAGAATCCCCGAACCAAAACGCTAGGGAAAGGGAAGAAAATGACGTGACTACACAGAATCGTCACACGGCAATCATCATCATCAAGTGCCGTGCCGGCTGGCGTAGGCGTTCATGGCTCTCCGTAGATCTCAGTCTTTGGTTTTTTGGATCAACTCTGCTGCTGATATTCCTCCATGCCACGGCAATATCAATAACAATTCATCTTTTTATGTGTAAGGAAGTTATCTACAGTCGTGTAGAAGGGAAGAACTAGACGAGTATGAATTCGGAATGGCGAACTCTCTCCTCCTCTCTTCTCCTCCCTCTACCTCCTCCCTCCACCCTCTCCTCTTCCTCCTCCCTCTCATCCCTCTCCCTCCTCCCTCCTCCTTCTCCCTCTTCCTTCTCCCTCTTCCTCTCCCCTCCTCCTCCATCCTCCTCCCTCCTACTCCCTCCGCCTCCTCCCCCCTCCTCCCTCATCTTCCCTCCTCCTCCCTCTCCCTTCTCATCCCTCCTTCTCCTCCTGCCTCCTTCCTCCTCCTCCTGCCTCCTTCTCCCTCATCATCCTCCCTCCTCCTTCTCCCTTCTTCTCCCTCTTCCCTCTTCCTCCTCCTCCTACCTCCTCCTCCCTCTACCTCCTCCTCCTCCCTCCACCCTCCTCCTCCATTCTTCTCCCTTTCCTTCCTCCTCCTCCTCCCTCTACCTCCTCCTCCCCCTACATCTTTCCTCCTCCCTCCTCCTCCTCTTCCACCTCCCTTTCCTTCCTCCCCTCCTCATTCTCCCTCCTTCCTCCTCCTCCTTCCTTCTTCTCCCTCTGCCTCCTCCCTCCTCCTCTCCCCTCCTCCTCCTCCTTCTCCTCCTCCTCCTTCTCCCTTCTTCTCCTCCTCTCCCCTCCTCCTCCTACCCTCTTCCTCTTCCCCTCCTCCCTCTCCCTCCTCCCTCTCCCTCCTCCCTCCTCCTCCTCCCTCTTTCTCCTCCTCCCTCTTCCTCCTCCTCCCTTTTCCTCCTCCATCCTCCTCCTCCCTCTTCCTCCTCCTTCTTCCTTCTCCTCCCTCCTCCTCCCTCTTCCTCCTCCTCCTACCTCCTCCTCCTCTCTCCTCCTCCCTCCTCGCTTTTCCTCCCTCCTCCTCCTCCCTCTACCTCCTCCCTCCTCCTCTCCACTCTTCCTCCTACCCTCTTCCTCTTCCCCTCCCCGTCCTCCCTATCCCTCCTCCTCCCTTCACATTCCACCTCCTCCCTCTTCCTCCTCCTCCCTCCTCCTCCTCATCCCTCCTTCTCCTCCTCCTCCTTCTTCCTCCCTCCTCCTCCTCCCTCCTCCCCCTACTCCTTCCTCCTCCTCCCTCTCCTCCTCCTCACTCCTCCTCCTCCCTCCTCCTCCCTCTACCTCCTCCCTCCTCCTCCCTTCACATTCCTCCTCCTCCCTCTTCCTCCTCCTCCCTCTCCTCATCCCTCCTCCTCCCTCCTTCTCCTCTCTCCTCCTCCCTCCTCCTCCTCCCTCCTCCTCATCACTCCTCCTCCCTCCTCCTCCTTCTTCCTCCCTCCTCCTCCTCCCTCTCCGCCTCCTCCCTCCTCCTCCTCCCTCTACCTCCTCCTCCTCCCTCCTCCTCCCTCTACCTCCTCCCTCCTCCTCCCTTCACATTCCTCCTCCTCCCTCTTCCTCCTTTTCCCTCTTCCTCCTCATCCCTCCTCCTCCTCTCTCCACCTCCCTCCTCCTCATCCTCCCTCTACCTCCTCCCTCCTCCTCCCTTCACATTCCTCCTCCTCTCCTCCTCCTCTTCCCTCCTCCTCCTCCCCCTCCTTCTCCTCCTTCTCCCTCCTCCTTCTCCCTCTTCCTCCTCCATCTTCCTTCTCCCTCCGCCTCCTCCCTCCTCCTACTCTCTCCTCCTCCTCCCTCCTCCTCCCTCTCCCTCCTCCTCCCTCTCCTCCTCCTGCTCCCTTCTCCTCCTGCGTTCTCCTCCTCCCTCCTTCTCCCTCCTCCTCCCTCTTCCTCCTCCCTCCTCCTCGCCTCCTCCTCCACCCTACTCCTCCCTCCACCTCCTAATCCCTCCTCCCTCCCTCCTATTCCTCCCTACTCCTCCTGTCTCCTCCCTCCTCCTCCCTCCTCTTCCCTCCTCCACCTCCCTCTTCCTCCTCCCTCCTCCATTTACCCAAGACAGACAGACAGTCAGACAGATAGTCGGGAACGGGATCTTATATGACTACTTATATAATTTAAATGAGATGCTCTCCACCATGGGCTGGGCCGGGTCAGACAGACAGACAGACAGATAGATAGATAGATAGATAGATAGATAGACAGACAGACAGACAGACAGACAGACAGACAGACAGACAGACAGACAGACAGACAGTCGGGAACGGGAACTTATATGACTACTTATATGAATTAAATGAGATGCTCCCCACCAGGAGTTGGGCGATGCCGGGCCGGGTCAGACAGACAGACAGATAGATAGTCGGAACGGGAACTTATATGACTACTTATATGAATTAAATGAGATGCTCCCCATCAGGGTCTGGGCGAAGACGGGCCGGGTCAGACAGACAGACAGACAGATAGACAGACAGACAGACAGACAGATAGTCGGTAACGGGAACGAGACCTTATATGACTACTTATATGAATTAAATGAGATGCTCCCCACCAGGGTCTGGGCGAAGCCGGGCCGGGTCAGCTAGTACCAAATATCTCTCTCTCTCTCTCTCTCTCTCTCTCTCTCTCTCTCTCTCTCTCTCTCTCTCTCTCTCTCTCTCTCTCTCTCTCTCTCTCTCTCTTTCTCTTTCTCTCTTTCTGTTAGCATTTCATTGTTTTTCCATCTGTCTTGGCCATTTGTGATTTTGTAAATTCCACTACAGTTTTCTTCCCACCCATTCAGCATTTCTTTGTGTTTTCACTCGTGCCCTGTACAGTATGCGTCTTGGTTCTAAACTTTCCGATTATTAGTTTTAGTTCTTATACATTTCCGTGAACTCGCCCTTTCTGGCGTTCTTCCTCCGCTGCACACTGGTCTTGCAAGAATTGCAATTTGTCATTTCATTATCTACTTTCAATTTATTATTATTATTATTATTATTATTATTATTATTATTATTATTATTAATTTTTTTTTCTTTTTTTGGGGGGGGGGGGGGGTATCTTGTTAAATTTTTATAAGTTGCTATTTTCTCATCCTTTGTTGTTCCTAGTGCTTTTGATCTCTTCTCTGTTGTAAAATCTAACGTATTAATTGCAACCCAATTGTTCTTTCTGGCTCTGTTATACGGCATACTACTTTAGGATCATAGTAGTAGGATATTTCTTGCATGTGTGGCTAATTAATCCTGTATCCCTGAATAGGAAGTGCAACAATTGATCCACGACAATTAGCGACGGGCGATGTTATCAACTTCACAGATGGCTCTGCAATGAAGATTACAAGAAGTGCCAGGAGGTTCGTGGCAAAGGTTGGAGAACGATGTTTGGTGCAGGAGAGCCTGGCATATGATACCACAACATCTAGTCTGAGAGTAGAGATGGAGGAGGTCATGGCATCGTTCCGCTGGGTGGAGGACAAATAGACAGTACACGCATGTCGTGATTGTAACAGGTTCACAAAACGTGATGAGAAATGTGAAGACAGGCATCTTTCTGGCAAAGTGGCAGGCTTCCATTCAACAAACAACAATAAAGAGCGTCTGTTGAATGTTTTTTGCACAGGACATGCTGGCATGGTGGGAAACGAGCAAATGAGTTGATTGGCTGGATCTGCACCACTTGGTTGGGTATTGGTGCATAAGAAGGCAGTTATGGTCAGGGCCCTATGGAATCATGTGTATGGTGCAGAAGAGCAGATAGATCACGGCCTGTAGAGAATGGTGCTGCAGGGAGTGACCAGAAGATCTGACCGACACTCTAAAACTCCGAGGAAAGGCCAGTCAGACAACATGATCAGAGTGCTACTGGTGCGATTAGTATTTGGACTCTTCGTTGGCTGTTGAAGATGAGGAAGGAGCATTTACCAGAATGTCCCGATAGCTGTGATGCCCGTTCTTGACTCAACTCAACTCAACTCAAACTCATCCAATATCATCCGTTCTTGAACACATACATCTTTCGAACATGTTTTTCATTTCTATTGTAATTTCGTCTGGTGTTCTGACATAGAAGGGCGTTAGACAAGGATAATCTCTACTGATTTGCTTTCATCGTACAGAAACATAGTGATCTTTAAAAAAAAAAATAATATTACAGGGATCCTGGTTGGTGGGCATAATATAAATAACTTACGTTATACTGATGATACCGTCTTGATTAAACAAATCGGAAGAAACTACAGGGAATGACAGATACAGTGGTTGTAGAAGGTCCCACAAAAATGGGCCTTAGCTAGATTAATAGGAAGACCCAAGTCATGATGATATCACGAAACCGATCATGCTTCCATCCATCATGTGCCATGCCGGTAAGCGTGAGCGGTCATGACTCGCCATTTCACTCGATCACTAGAGTCGTCGATCATCTCCGTGTTCTTGTCTCGGTCATGCCACGTGGTCAAGCCATCCAGGTATTTACTTCTCTGTCTTCCCCTTATTTTTTCCCCCTCGATCTTGCCAGTCGTCACCAAGTTCTCCAATGTCCAAATAATTTTGACTGTCTACATCTAATTTCTCTAATAAATTTAAGATTTTTTCATTTGTTTCTTGTAGTACTTGGTCATTGGTTTTTCTGTCTGTCCATGGTATTCTTTGCACACTCTACAGAAATCACATTTCCACAGCCATCAGATGTTTTTCATGATTGATCTTGCTTATGTATGCAATTAAATTCATCATCATCATCATCATCAAGTGCCTGGCCAGCTGGCGTAAGCATCCATGTCTCTCCACAGATTTCTTTGGTGTTCTGGACCACCTCTTCTGCTGATATTCCTCCATGCCACTATCGCAGTCCATTAAGCACAATTTATCATGGTCTGCCCCTGACTCCTCTTCACCTCGATCTTTCTAGTTGTCACGATGTTCTCCAAGTGCACAATGACAATAAATGATGTTATTTTGGGGCAAGTGCAGACAATCAAATATCTAGGCACATCGATAACATCAGATGCATTACATACATAACGAAAAGTTAAGGGCGGTCTATCAAATGAAGAACATTTTATGCAATAAGTCCTTGCCTTTGGAAATTAAAAAAAAAAAAAAGAATTCTTGCACGTTACATAGAAAAATGTTTTGCGTATCCTTTACAGGACATCGCAGTCAACATCAGCATCTTTCAGCTGATTGTTGATTTCTTGGCAAGATTACGCTCAGTAGTTTGCCATTGCTTTCTGAGCGGCCGGCTCAGTATCCGGCAAGTCACCAGCGCGGGTAGAACCGCTTCCAATTCTCCCGCGCTGCGAGACCCTGCGTGGATAAACGGAGTTGCGGAGAAAGTTGTGTAACCCCTCGGCCAGAGAGACCGGCACGTTACATAGAACCAGTTATAATATACGGGTGTGAATCCTTTACAATTATTAAACATGCAAATAGATCCCTAGAGGTTTTGGAAATAGGGTTTAATAGAAGAGTGCTAAAAGCTCTTTCGACGGCCAAAAATGACTCATCAGAACGTTTTGAGGGAATGTTAGACCCAAAGACATCTTATCACAACATCTGATGCTGTGATGTCGGTTCCTAAATCAATCAATCAATCAATCAATCACAACATTAGAAAGAAGCAGTCAACATATTTTTGCCACATTATGAGAATACAAAAACTAGAGCATCCTGTGACAACTGGGAATATGTGTGGTAAGAGATATAGAGGAAGACAACAAGAAAATAGTCTTGACTTTTTTGTGTTATTGCACGATAGAGTGTCAGCACGCGATACATGTCATTGGAGATTGCAAGATATGGGGAAACATGATCGCCAACATCAGTCGACTTGGCAGTTTATGTTAGTAAGTCAGTTTGTTTGAGTTTAACTGGTAGTATTGTCACTACAACAGGAAGAAGTTAAACAAATTCTTTAAAAGAATACCGTATAACACAAACAAACGACCTGCTGCTGAACCGGCTGATGTTTGCCTAATGCAGTAATGTGTGTGCAACTGCTGGTTTTTTTTTTAGTGATTTTTCAGCAATTCCCGGAACGAGTAGGTAGTGACGAGCAATAATAATAAGGGATTTTATCGAGGCCCCGTAATTGGAATGAGTACATTTTAAACCCTTTGTAGGTCAGCATGGGCGAATGCTTAAGAATGCGTGTTCTTACATATCCGGTGTGCTGATGCCGAGGTAAGGGGTTCAACCCCTTGGACTTAAATTACAAGTGCCTCTGAAGTCGGAGTGAGTTCTCCTGATGGCGAGATACACTGTTAACATCCACATGCAAAATTCAGCCCAGCACTACTAGAAGTAGTGTGTATGGATTACGCTTTAGTTCAAAGCGAGCGAGCGCAAAAACAAAAAATAAGAGTCTCCATAGTGGAGCCGTCTGCCTCGCACTCTGAAGGCCGTGGGTTCGTTTTCAGACTGTGCTGTTCTGTGTTGGACTACGCTTGAGTTCAAAGCGAGGAAAAAAAAACAGAACGCAACCGGCATAGATTTTCGGTTAGTCCTACCTGGCGTAGCTTGTAGCTCGTCGGTGGACGTCCAGTGGTTGGTGCGGCATGGTGGTAGTCATCATCATCAAGTGCCCAGCCAGCTGGCGTAGGCGTTCTTGACTCTCCACATATCTCGGCCTTTGGTGTTCTGGATCAACTCTGCTGATGATATTCCTCCATGCCACCGTCTCAATCCATCCAGCATCAGTTCTCTTGGTCTGCCTCTGCCTCTCTTCCCCTCGATCTTTCCAGCGTGTTTGTAGCACATATAAAATGGTCAAGTAGGTAAGGAACCGACGACAGGTCTAGCAAACCGGCAGGGAATTTACTTCTTCCTAGAAAAACATACAGCTCATGATTCACGGAGGAAATTGGAGTTAAGGTGCTAGTCACAGGCGCTGGAACTTTAATAACCTCTCTCAACGACGCCTAACGGCATACGTGGAAGATAACGACAACAACAACAACAAGAACAATAACAACAACAACAACAACAACAACAACAAGAGGGTTCCATAGACGATGAACTATAATTTTAATGGCGGACTATTGTGTTGGCATTCTTGCAGCTTGAATGCTTGTGCGTGCTGTTGGTTTATCAGGACTGACGTCTGTTCCACTTGTCACATGGGGCAGTGAGGAGCATTTTGTGTGATATTCACTGGCACTGGAACGGGGCATTATGGGGTGACCCTTTGTCGTGAAGTTAGAACCGCGACTAACGACTAACGACTAATGAATAACGACTAATGAATAACGACTAACGACTAACAAAAATACAAATTGTCCCGAAGCAGTTTCTTGCACTGGGTCTATGATGTAATGGTACCATCAAATTTTGTAGACCCAAAAGCAAGGAAGAATATGTGGCCAATCTTTTCCACACTTTTACAAGAGACGAGCTCACTGTATAACGTACGAAACATAACGGCACACGGGTGAAACCCATAAGTCCTCCGTTCTCCTCCTAACTCAAACCTGAGTCTGGAGAAACTCAGCTCAGTACACGAACTCCGAAGCACCGGCTAGGATCCTGAAATACTTTGGGTAGATTTGTAACTAGAAATTTGCCCGGGCAGCGCCGTTAGGCTACTCTCTCTCGATTTACACCGAAAAGGGACTTTTACGTGCGCAACACTACACACGGGCATCCGATCTCAGAGACCATGGAAAATTTTATTACTAGAAGTTAGTTAGTCTTTCCTCTTGAGCCTAAGGCGGCGCATATGGCAAAAGTCATGGCTCTCCATGTCCGGCGGTTCGCTGCTACCTGTTGTAGATCCTGGATATTCACTTGGCCGTTGAATGAGCCTTCTCTAATGATGGTTCTACGCAGGGTCTCTCTTGGTCTTCCCCGTTTTCTTTTCCCTACTGGTGACCATAAGAGGGCTTGGTTGGGGAGTCTTGTCTGGTCCATTCTGAGCACATGGCCGATGTAGTTTCAACGGCGTTTTCTTATAAAATTTGATACAATATCTGGTAAACATAGTCCAGAGATGAGTTAAGCAAACCTTGTAAAAAGACATCTTGATTGAAATGTTTATAATTTCTATATTTTATACCTATGTGTTTGCGTTTCAGAGTTTTGGTACCTCTTTTCGACCACGTGCAACGTACTGGGTAGTGATCGCTCATTCCATTAATAGGTACAGTACACTCTGTGATGTTGTCAGCACATGTAGTATAAATGTGATCTATAAGTGTTGCAGATGATTTTGTTATTCTAGTGGCTTGTTTGACTAACTGTTGAAAGTGATATGACTCTATTATGTTTTCCCATGTTTTGTTTGATTTGTTAGTGTCTATGTTGAAGCCTCCTAGAAGTATGATTTCTCTCGCATTACTAAAGACTGCATCTATCATAGTGGGTAAGTTTTTATACCAGATGTTTCCTGCACTGTGGTTTCGAAAAAGATAGCCAACTACTAAGGGTATGCGATTTTAAAGTTTATCTCAACCATACACACCAAATCTCACAGGTTTTAAAATCTAGAATGCGGTGGACGTTAAGTGACTTAGAAATATAAACTGCAATACCCGTCTCTTGTTTCTGATGAGGATCGTTTCTAATAATTTTAAAACCTCTGATAACGATGTCATCATCTAAGATGTTACCATTCAATTGACTTTCGCTAACGCCGAACATGTGAAATTTTGATTAAGTATTAGTGATAGTTCGGGAAAATTCCCTAATAGATGGCAGATATTTAGATGCCCGACTCTGAGTCCATCTTTACTTAGCCCGTGTTCATACTTATTAGACATATCAACAATGCGCATTCATACGTTTAAGGAAAAAACACAACATGAATACAACTTACGTCCCTTATTACAATACACACTCTAAAGTGCAGAGAAACAGTAATATATCTGTCAATATATAAAAATACCCACACAGATCAGTAAGGAAGAGCAGTGAAGACCTCCTCACTAACGGTAAAAACACAATTAAAAGTATTGTAAACGATATACAGCTAAGTAGCATCAATTAATGTAAAGTCAAAATAAGTCAAGCTTATAGTTACGTATTAACCTAATACTTTACTAGATCAAGCAATAACCAAATATGCACATAAACGTTCTAGGAGAGGTCTTTCTTGTACCGAGATTCAGTGTAGCTTTGTGCTAAATTGCTAGTAAATACCAGGTTGTGTTGGTCGTTGGTACAGCGACATCATAAGAGCTTGACGAAGGGGTTGGGCTAAAAACGTGCGAGGTGTAACCATTCTGGGTTACAATGAAATGGATACTGTTGATGTCTCATGGGTATATAATGACTACCAACTACAGGCACTGGTTCGTGGCTAACAGGAGGTTATAGTGGCACGTTGTTGTTGCTGAAAGTTGGTTCCTTGCTTGGGAGAATAGGAAACATATCTTCATAGTTATTACCCTCCTGTGTGAAAGACGACGTATTGTACGGACTTGGTGTTGTGGAAGTGTCCCGTCATGCTTGGATTTCAGGTGCAGTGGTTATGAGTGGTCTGCGCACTTTTGGCCTTTTGGTACCTGATGTGACGGAGTGAGGATGTCGTCTGGCTTGAGTTTTCAGGATTGAGTAGCCAAAAGTGTCCGACGCGATCCTGTATTAGATGTACATTGTGTCCATTCTGGGTATTTGATATTTTTGGCGAGCAAGCTGGTGCTCAATGTAGACAAATGTACTTTATAAAGACTCTTTTTTGGTGCCCCAGTTTGTGAAGTGAAGATCGGTGTGTTGTTGATGAACTGTATGGTGTTATGAGAACAGAACTTCTGCAAATTGTTGTTATTGATGTCAGCTAGACGACGCTGGAATCGATAACTCGAAGATATGATGGACGAGAAGAAAATAGACGAGTTAGGAAAAGTGTGACGTAATCTGTTCAAGAGTGCCAGCAGTTAAGACCGTGTGATTTGTTGGTTGTTCATGGTGTCGTTAATACCAATGTGTACGCTTGCCTTTGTAACGCTATGATTTACAGCCAACCTGCTAATCTTGTCTGTTAGCCCCAGGCAGTGGCATTATGGAAACAATGTCTTTGTCTGAAGTGGCCATCCTGTCACTGTATAGACCTTTCATTAGAGAATAACCTAGTATAATGTATACAGTCGGATCGTGCTGTCTGTACATGCTGATTGTCAGCAAGCCTCGCCTGTTGTTTCATCCATTTATCAGCAGTTTTTATGTTTTCATGTGGTTCTCCGGTGTTTCTTGAAGGCACGTGTCGTCCGTTGGCAGCTTGTTATAGCACAGTATGTTTTCTGATATTATTTCTTGAAGCGATTCAAACCTATTGCTTATTTTGACGTCAATGGGATAGACTGCTTGTTGTTTATCTTCTTCTGAGCGTTGAGGTGTTTGTTGTTGTTTTCTTCCTCTGCGCGTTGAGGTGTTTTAATAGTAGTTATATGTTCTAGGAGGGACTGAGCTTTCCCAAGATTCCCCAAGGATGAGACAGTTGCTTGGGAATTACTTCCTTCTTCGGTTGAGTCGGTGGAGGACACATTCTGTAAGGTTTGAACTGTTTTTCTCAGCAGTAAATTTTCCTCTCGCAGGAGCTCGACTTCTGTCTTGAGAGCATTGAAGTCACTGCTTATCTTCCTGTTTGCTTCGATGTTAGTTGAAACAGTGACAATGAGCGCCTTTAGTGATTGTTCTAATTCTTCAATTTGCTGTTGACAGTCACACAAATGTCCATTGATAGTTAAGATACTATTATTATCTGAGGAAGATAATTCTTCAAAACCATCCACGTTGGGTTTGTTTTGGATGCGCTCCATTGGGTATTCAATGGCCAAGAGCAATGGTGGGTTGGCATGTCTCGTCTTGATGTTGTCCTGTGTACTCGTCGTATGAATTAATTGAAGAACATTGTAAGCTGGTGTGCTGTCTACATCTGTGTGTATGGCTGTGTAGATTCGATGAATGTCTGTATTGAGTTTTAAAGCTCAACAAAATCTAGTTCTAGCCAAGAATTAACGTTTTCAACATTTCCTTGTGCTATTAATTTATTTTTCGAGTTATACAAATGGATTGTAATCACTCGCGTCCTAATCAGGTCTTCATTGTGCTTATCTTGTCTGGGTTCAACTTGTTCAAGCTTGTAGTAGGTAATTAGACAAGTTCAGAATGCCTCATAATGGAGTGTGTTGTTGAAAGATACCGTAACACATTGGCCTGAGTTAAGTGTGTTTGACGACTAGGCCAGCGGGATTCATGCACCTGTATAGCTTGTTCTTGACAGCCTTATCTTTGTTCAGTGTGTAAGTTTTATTGACAGCCAATCGTAAACCGGAACGAATCTTTTCATCAGTCAGCGCAAATAGAGAACCCTCTCCTTCCCCTGACATTATTGCATCATGTTAGGAAAATCTAAGCTTGAAGAATGCAGCAATAACATTGTAACTCTAAATTGTCGCGGGAAATTTGAAGTTCCGTGTAGTGGTTGGTTGGTTCAGAGACGCCTCGTGCATTTGATTGGTCTAAATTTATTAGTGTTGAACTATTACTTGAAATGAATATTGTATATAAAACGCATTTTTGCGATAATCAACACTTGTATTAATATAAAAAAAATTTAACCACATCCACAGAATCACAGCTAGCACATTGATATTTTAAAAAAAAACATGATAGATGAATTCAGCTGGCAGTAATAATAATCCGAGAAGTAAGAGATACCAAAACACATCCATAAGTAAACCGAGAAGTTGAAACAGAAGTTAAAAGAGAACAGAACTTGAAACAGAAAGAGCAGGGATACAGCGTCGGCATATAAAAGATACTTGAAACAAAAAGAGCAGGATGCAGGTTGGCATATAAAAGATACTTGAAACAAAAAGAGCAGGGATGCAGCGTCGGTATACTAAAGATACTTGAAACAAAAAGAACAGGGATGCAACATGGACATATAAAAGATACTTGAAACAAACAGAGCAGGGATGCAGCGCCGGCATATACAATATACTTTAAACAGAAATAACACGGATGCAGCGTCGGCATGTAAAAGATACCTGAATCAAAAAGAGCAGGGATGCAGCGCCGGCATATACAAGATACTTGAAACAAAATGAGCAGAGAAGCTGCTTTGGCATATAAAAGATGCTTGAAACAAAGAGAGTCAGGATGCAGCATGGGCATATAAAAGATACTTGAAACACAATGAGCAGAGAAGCTGCTTTGGCATATAAAAGATACTTGAAACAAAAAGAGCAGGGCTGCTGCGCCGGCTATACAATATACTTGAAACAAAAATAGCAGGTATGCAGTGTCGGCATTAAAAGATACTTGAAACAAAAACAGCAGGGATGCAGCATGGGCATATAAAATATACTTGATACAGAAAGAACAAGGATGCAGCGTCGGCATATAAAAGATTCTTGAAACAGAGAGAACAGGGATGCAGCGTCGGCATTAAACATTGAGCACAACCCACTACCGGCAACGCTGATCGTATTCCAGTACAAACCTAAGGCATTGTCCACGTCAATATGGAAGCACTAGACTCGAGTTTCCTATCGTTTGAGCTCGTCAGTAGTGCATAGCCTTGACTGAACCTGAGAATCACACACAGATCACTGGCGTGTGACGCGGTAGTGTAACCACTAGACCACACGGTACACGCTAGACGTGACCACATTATCACACTAAAATATCACAACGTCACCCATCGTAGGTGTAATTGCGTATGCTTATGCAAAACGGATGAATGTGCTAGCCTAGAAGTTTATAGTATTATCAAGGGTAACTGGGTCATATAAGAATGAGACGGATGTTAGGTTAGAATGGTGGAGGTAGGAATTTCAATACAAAGTTGTGCCCTAACCACAATGGAGGATATATCACGGAGATGTTAGGCTGAGTCACGAAGGCACAGAAAATACGTGATAGAAAACTAAGTGACAAAGGGAAACGCAGAAAGGGTATGTTAGAGGAATTTAGATTGGGGTTAAAGGGGTTACATGATGTTTCTTGGGAGGTCCGGGAATAGTGAATAAAGACACAAGGCTGGGAAAATTACAGGGAGGTGAGTGGTGGCGAAGTTAGGGAGAACTCCGCCTGGTGGTTTTTCAGACAGTGAGGTTTGGATACTGAGCGAGAGAAGTCAGTCTGAGTCTTGGCCAGACAGTGGAAGACTGAGTTCTGGGTCAGTAGAATTGGGTAGAGTTGAGTTGGAGTTGCGGCAGAGTTAGGGACAACTCGCCTAGTGGTTTTGGAATCAGTGGAATTCTGGGGCTAAGGGAGAAAACGTAGCCCCGATCGTGGAGTGTGAGGTAAGTCAGGGAGACTTAACGGAGACAGCTGATTCTGAGGCTGAGTATTTGAGACTTTGCGAGGCTTTCAGCGGCAGCGGATCATGGCTTGAGTAAAGGGCACCAGCCATGACAGTGACATTCAGAATTGAGTTTGGAGCTGAGCCGAGAGAGAGAGGAGACTCAGAAGAGGTGGATCAAGGCACGGACGGAGAAGAGTCCGTAACAGTCTAGTGTTCGAGGCCAATCGACGGCAATAGTGTGGTCGCGGGATCTGATTCTGTTGAAGCATTCTCTTGGTGGGCTGGAACTAGGCATATGCTATACTGATATATTTTACGGCTGAAGTTTTTCCTGATGAGTGTTATAGTATCCAGCTAGGTTCGTATTACATTAGTATGTGTGCAGTCTGGTGTTATATATTGATTCATCGTTGTTGATCAGTCATCTGACACAATATTCACACTAACATACACTTAGACACAACCACAGCCACTTCTATCTTTCAACATGTCAACCACCTTTTGACAGAGAAGACTATCTGGGGACTTTCACGTCTACAGAACCCGGTGCAGAGGGAGGTTTCTGGAGGGTCGTCGCTGGAGAACCGAGACAAAATCACAACTATAACTACATCACGACGAATCATCATCATAAGTGTAAATAACAGACAGCCACATCTAGCAGACGGCTCGTTTCAAACGTGTCAGAGAATTAGCAGAGTAAACCTGTACAGATGTAGGCCGGTACAGGTAGAATACACACAAAACAATCCAGCGCGCGTGGCGATTACACATATGCAAAATCACCCTGGGAGGGGAGATCTATGGTGGATTGTTGCACACAAGAAAGTAATAAGTGTTGGGTAACTGAGGAGAACAGTGTCAAATTACAAACTGTCGCAGTAAAAGAAATCGAACCCGGGAGTATGTTTTTAGAAAGAATCGTCCACCAGAGGGGAACAGGAGTTTGGTAAACTTCAGAGTGTCAAGATTTCTACGCCATAAGTCGGGTGTTTGAGAGCTAGCAGACGCAGAAATGACGTGGCTATATTTCAGAACACAGCCGTATAAGGGTCATATTTCAGGTCAAGTTTACAGTGGAACATATAGCGAATGAGAAAGTATGCCGCGGTTGGTAAACAAAATATCTGATCAGCTGTTAAGCAGTGAAACCAGGAGTTTGTTTTTTCCGTTTGTTACCATCGTTCAGTTGTTGTCATCATCAAGTCACCGGGCAACAAACATTCAACAGCATACAATCAGGTGCCGTCTCCCCAAGAGAGGTTGCACAATTTACTTGCTACATGGAGACAAACGGTCGGACATTCATCATCATCATCTTCAACTTTTTCGGCAGTCGGGAATCATTACCACCACGTCAAGGAGAAAGCAGCCATGCATCAAAACACTCATTTGTCTTTGGGATCGAGCGTCGTGATCACATTAAAACATCATACAGGACTGACGTGTGTGTGTTTGCACCAGAAGTTCGATCAATCATCGGAGGCAGTCCAAATCCCATCGGTCCTTTTGTTGGCAACAAATTCTACTAGAAACAGCTAAATACCTTTGAGATTTTGGTATCACATTGTTGTCCCCGACTGTTTTGTTGGTTTTTCCCTTCATTCGTTTTAAGTGTGTTTATTGTACGTAACCGACTTATTCGTATGTGGTCTCGTGCAGTTCGTTAATAGGGATTTTTTGCTAGTCTTCTCTGATTCAGGGAGGCATTTTAAAAATATTTCTCTTTGTGCACATTATATTTTCCTAGGAAGTAGCCGATGGGTTGGCTTGGTTGTGCTTTTGGCATTTATTTGTCCCGGTAAAATACCATGTGTCGTGTTGTCTCTCGTCAGATCTGTGTATATTATTTAATTTAGATTGCGTCATTTCTTTCATTATATTTGATATATTTGGTTTATTTATAAACATATTGTTAATGTGATCCTTGCCTGACATCTCCTATCAGCTGGTTTTCTGGGTCTCGTGCACACGTTCAGTTTTACACAGACATGTGTCAATGTGATGTTAATTTAAATTCTCGGTAATCACCTGTTTACGTGTCATCAGCCTGTGCTTCTTGCGTCAAATACTCATCATCAATTGTTTATCATCTATTATATATTTTATATACACATTACTATACACATTGTATATGTATGTCTAACACTATTTCCAGGAACTTCCTACAACTATCTGATACATATTCGAGTGGGTATAGGTAATACCTAGCTACTTGGAAAAAAGGATTTAGAGAGTAAGACTAATACTCTACTAGGACGGTGTCCCAAAATCAAATTAGGGCTACGAGTTGTTGAGTACATAGTAAGATTATCAATATTAATAATTTACTTACAGAGTGAGTCTGTGAGTACTCTGGGTATTCGCATAAGACAAGCAGTAGTGTCTTTATATTTACAGTGACTGACGGACAGCAACGTGTCCAAAATTACAAAAAGGCCTACATTAATGGAATATATTGAAGCCGGTGAACGGTTAGGCCTGAATGGCAGAGATTTGCAGGAGTTTGCAGAAGCAAAATTGAAAGAATATCATCAACTGGAAAGCTAAGAAAGACAGAGTGAACGTGAGGCCAAACGTTTACTGGAAGAGAAGTTAGCGGAAGCCAAGCACCTACAGGAAGAGAAAGAGATACAGGTCAATATAAAGCAACTAGGACTTGAAAAGTTAAAACAAACAAATGCGGCGGAAATTGAATAACAGAAGTATAAGTTTGAGACGAGGAAGTAGATTGCACTCAAGAAATTAGAGCTAGCGTCGAATGGACAGGGCGATGATGGCAGAGGACATTCGCACTCTTCACGGCGACTAAAACTACCATACTTTACAGATAGGCATAATATCCAGGCACATCTGGACAGATTCGAGGCCGCAGCTGAGGCATTAGGCATGTCAGAAGGAGAGTATGCTATGAGGCTAAGTGAATATCTTAATGGAAAAGAATTGGATACGATGTTCAATTTGCCAGTGTCAGAGATAAATAGCTATGCTATTCTACGTCGACGCCTGCTTACGAAGTTCATTCTAAACGAACATAGATACAGAACTAAGTTTAGACAATTTGTGTCAGAATAAAATCAGGACTTTACGGATTTTGTCAATACTGTGAAGAACCCTCTTTAATAAATGGCTAGAACTAGCAGAAGTAGGGAGGAGTCTTTAATCGTTTAGTTGACCTGATGTTACGAGACAAGGTATTATCGTCATGTAATACAGACTTAGTGGCATTCTTTCAAGAACGAAAATCCAAGGACATTGAAACAATAGCAAAATTTCATGACTACACATCCAAATTGAGGAAGAAATAGTATGTGAAGCCTATACTAAACCGGATCATAATCCTATTATTAGACCAAGATCAAAAAGAGTTGACTCAACACACAGGTATGAGCAACAGGGACCTCAAGTCAATGGTATCCGTAGCAATCATGTTAGCAAATCAGGACGTTACCCATACCACAAGGGAATGTTAAGAGACCTCAGAATTTTTATTCTGGATGCTTTCATTGTGGCAGCTGGAGGCACAAAGCAGCAGATTATGATGTACAGCCATCCAGTAGGCCAACGAATAACATGAGGAAGGACATTATTTGCTTCAAATGTGGATGGAATTGTCACTTCCGCTACCAATGCACGATGAAGGATACTGAACACTCAAATGCAGCACAAGTGATTGAGACAATCAATAATGAGAGTTGTAGTGGAAGCAAATCTCTGCTTGATAAAGACATTCAGTAGTACTCAAGCACATAAGCGATTAACGAATGAAAGGTGGAGCTTCGAATGGAAGAATAATAGTCTCAATTGCCAGTTGTCAGATGACACGACGATATGCATGCAAGGTGGAGTACCTTTAGAGTATAGAGACCTGAATATGAGAACAGCTCATGATATTTCACGTTCAGGGCACACGGGAATAATACGTACACAGCAGAGAGTCGTGTCCCAGTTTTATTTTCCAGGATTTAGTAAAGATAGCAAGCTAAGCAGCGGATTCGATGCACAGGTGCAAGCTACAGAGATGAAAGTTAGGCCATTTCAAAAGACTGTTAGTGACATCTCTGACCCAGGGTTAGTGATATCCAATAGGTATCTTAGATATATCTTGACCATGAGTGATCGGTATACTAGATGGCCAGAACCAGTACCTGTCAAACATAGTATACTATAAACGGCGACTGAAGCACTATTAGCGGTACGTGCTAGTTTGGTTTACCTAAGGAAATTTTGTCTGACAAGGGGCGACAATTTACGTTTCAGATTATGAGAGATATGAACAGGATGTTACATATCACGCAGTTCTATAATATAGTCAAGAAGAAATTGGTGTCAGGCAACACATCAATGTTGTCTGTGTGGACACAGAAGAGTAGACCCAACAAGGTGGTGTGGACACCACAGTGTGTGGCAGAAACCAAGAGTATTAAGGTATTTTTGAAAAATCCCATGGCAATTCTCCCTAATCTAGATTTGCAGTGTACACGTGAGGGAGACGTATCATCGTCAGAAACTCGTGGATGGGTGATACACGAGAAGAATCCTGTTATGCAGCCAATACTACAGGTCAGCAGTTAACTAGAACCACCAGTGACAAAATATTCAACTGTGCATATTCAACTATATATTGATTCATCGTTGTTGATCAGTCTTCTGACACAATATTCACACTGACATACACCTAGACACAACCAAAGCCACTTCTATCTGTGAACCTGTCAACCACATTGTGACAGTAGGCTATAGTTCAAAATTTGCCCGATCGCCACGATTGACATCCGTCAATCGATGTGGCCTCAAATGATCAGGACTTCTCGACTGGCAAGGCACACCAGGCCACCTAAAGTCCAGCGAGCAATAATCAAACTGATTTTTTTGTTCCCCCGGGATTTGAGATTTAATCATTGAGCACAACCCACTACTGGCAACGCTGATCGTATTCCGGTACGAACCTAAGACCTTGTCCACGTCAATATGCAAGCACTAGACTCGAGTTTGCTCTCGTTTGAGTTCGTCAGTAGTGCATATCCTTGACTGGACCCGGGATCAAACCCCGGATCACTGGCGTGTGACGCAGTGTGTAACCACTAGATCACGCGGTACACGCTAGACGCTATCAAATTCTCACACTAGAATATCACAACGTCACACATCGTAGGCTATATCTCAAAATTTTCCCGATCGCTGCGACTGACATCCGTCAATCGATGTGGCCTCGAATAATCAGGTCTTCTCGGCTGGCAAGGCACACCAGGCCGCATAAAGTCCTGCGAGCAATAATCAAATTGATTTATCTGGTTTAAAAAAAACAAACCAAATAAATCAATATAAAAGATAATTGAAACAAAAAGAGCAGAGATGCAGCGCCAGTATATAAAGGTTAATTGAAACAGAAAGAGCAGGGATGCAGCGTCAGCATATAAAATATATCCGAAACAAAAAGAGCAGAGATGCAGCACCGGCATATAATATATACTTGAAACAAAAGGAACAGGGATGCAGCGTCGGCATATAAAAGATACTTGAAACAGAAAGGGCAGGGGTGCAACTTTGGCATATAAAAGATACTTGAAACAAAAAGAGCAGGACTGTAGCGTCGGCATATTAAAGATACTTTGAAATAAAAAAGAGCAGGGATGGGTGTTTGCAATTATGACTTCACAATGAGCGCAATGGTCCTGTAGAAGAGATAGTTAGTTAGTTAGTTAGTCGACAGATCATCCTCATTGCACATCGAAACATTCAGTTCATAAGTGTTCGGATCCCCTCCTCAGCAAATCCCGCCCTCAGCAAATCCCGCAGCATGTAGCGACTAACGACACCAGTTCTGTGGTGGTTTCTCAGTCCTCTTTGGCTTCCCGTGTAGTGTTCTTGTTTGGCCACACCTCTTTTAATTTGCTGCTCCTGTAGAAGAGATAGTTCAAGAAAGCATTGACCAGTATCCGAAAGAAGAATAGAGCCACAGTTTGTTGATTCCCATGGAGTACCACATTCGGGTCTATGGCTGATGTAAGAGAACGAGTCTGCGTGGCATATGGTCAGTTCTCTGGAGTGGATGTATTTGACTATTTTTGTAGTACACTGCAATAACACAATGCACAATTTGGTAAAGGAAAATTCCACGTTTTTCCTACCGATATTCTATGTACTGCAGATAAGGAGAGGCCACTAAAGTTCCTGAAGACATATCAGATCAAAAGATTATAATTGAGACATCTAGATAACTAGGATGGCAACATTTGAACATCAAATTTGAATTAAATATGCACATTATTTGTAAAATATTTCAATATAAAGTTTGTGAATATGAATGGCTAATAACATTATCTTTTTTCCCTGTACAGTGAAAATATTTTCAGAAATGTAGAGGATATAAATGGAATCAGCATTGGAGGACGAAACATCAATAACATTAGATATGCAGATGATACAGTATTAATTGCAGACAATGAGCAGGACCTGCAACAATTAGTAGATGTGGTTGTTGTACACAGTGAGCAACTGGGGTTAGAATTAAATTGTAGAAAGACTCAGTTTATGGTCGTCAGTAGGAAGGAAGAAGTGCCACAATGTAATATACAAGTAAATGGAAATATTCTTCAACAAGTGAATCGGTACAATTATCTTGGAACAGTTATAACATCTGATGGGAGATGCCTTGAAGAGATTAGAACAAGAATCGCCATGGCGAAAGTAGCCTTTAGCAAGATGAAAAACATTTTGACCAATAAGAAGATGTCAACTGAAACGAGAAAAAGAGTGTTGAGGGGATACATAGAGCCTGTTCTTTTGTATGGATGTGAAACTTGGACAATGAGCAGTCTAGCTGAAAAGCATCTGATGGCTGCAGAAATGTGGTTTCTGAGGAAAATGCAAAGAATACCATGGACAGACAGAAAAACCAATGACCAAGTACTACAGGAGACAAATGAACATCGTAAACTGATTAGAGAAATTAGACGTAGACAGTCAAAATTTTTTTGGACATGTTATGAGAAGAAATGGATTGGAGAACTTAGTGACAACTGGCAAGATCGAGGGGAACAGACCAAGAGGAAGACCGAGAGGAAAATACCTGGATGGCTTGGCCACATGGCATGGACGAGACAGGAACAATGAGCTGATCCACGACACTGGTGATCGAGTGAAATGGCGAGTCATGACCGCCCACGCTTTCCGGCATGGCACATGATTGATTGAATAACATTTTATAATAATGATACTCATTTGTCACTATATAGTGGGTGGGTATGACAGTCTAAGTTATATGCTCTTAGTTATGATGTTATTATAGTGCCTAGAAAGGATGTGTTAATGGTGAATTAGTGGATGTGGTTATAATAGATGTATTAATGCAAGTTTTTATAAAGAGGCTAGTCAATGGGCCCAGGCTATAAGCGCTAAGTTCCTTAGCCAGCGAGCAACTGAAAACCAGGTACTTTAATGCTATACGAGCAGAAATGCATGCTTGCACTTTGCAAGACGTTTTTTTTTTTCAAGGTGAAGTGAACTCTGTTCGTCGATCTGGGAAATCAAGCATAGATAGACTGGGCATTCGATTATCCCTTTGCGAGATAAGTGGGCGTGTTTATTATTCGTCGGGAAGAATGTTATGCTGTGAATTAGTGCTTTAATACATGTTTTATTATTAAAGTTGTCCACAGTAGTGAATCTCAGAGCTCGACAGACAGAAACAGTGCATTGTACACCGTTGCCACACTCAATAAATGGCGTAAAACCGTGTACCAGGCATATGTGACAGATGACTTTTTGTTGATGCAGTCTAATTGGATGAGGAATATCGTGCACTGGTTACCCAAGACTTACACTATGTAAACAGCCTTTTATTTGGCTAGGAACGTGAGTTTACTAGGAATAGAAAGTTTGACCGACGCCAGACAATGTGATGCCCAATGTCCGATCTAATCTGTCAATTCACCACCATTTATGTGGTGTTAACTCTGGTGTTTCTACAACCAGAAAGGATGTCCGCCCGAGATTATTAGATGACATGTCTGGACCATGTGATATTGATTATATATTTGCTTTCAATAAGACTGAAAGATTTCACAGCCAGTTGCAATCGTGTTTTATGTTATCAGTATACCTGTTCCGATAATCTGAAGTTGTCACAAAGTTAGAACAAAGTTAGAGAGACATCAATCCTTCGTAGACGTCAGGACGCAATCCCTCGACATGTGATAGTACTTCCGCGCTCGTCCTCTCTTCACAATTATAGCATGTTAGTTGACATTTAGCAAAAGTATTAGCTTCTGGAGTCATCTCTCCACACAGTCATATATCGATCAGTACAAGATATTTTCTGAGAGAGGTTAAACTTCGTAGAATAAACGTGTATTACCATAAGGTGTTTGTCAATACAAATTATATGTCCTGGCTGTGATTATCAAAAACAAAATAGCATATTTATTATTTGATAGGTTTATTTCTCTAGCCGTTATAGATCTGTGCAAGCAGGACGCCTGTCTTTTCGTGCATGCATCCAATGGTTTATATTAAGATTATAATGACAAACCCCACAGACATAGTAATTGAATACTGTTACGGTAAAAGTGAAGTAATTACTTGTTGCTTGGGTTGGATGCCATGATAAACTAAA
The DNA here is from genome assembly GCA_014155875.1 of Cepaea nemoralis. Classification (NCBI taxonomy): domain Eukaryota; kingdom Metazoa; phylum Mollusca; class Gastropoda; order Stylommatophora; family Helicidae; genus Cepaea; species Cepaea nemoralis. Next base: position 211,843 of record JACEFZ010009283.1, on the reverse strand, counting down.
TTACACTATTTCTTCCTGCGGGTTAAATAAACACTGTCTTCAGGCAGAATGTTGTAGTTTTACATGTGTAAACTTGGGGTAAATTCCATAGAATTAAAGCAAGGACATGCCAATGATGTGTTATACAACCAGCTCTGCTATTGGCAGTTGCATTTGTGTACGTTTAGGGATTCCAGAGCATAAAGGGTAGGGTCGACTGACATCTAATCTCTCTCTCTCTCGATATGTCTCTAAAATTGGAGAATCAGCCATGTGCACATGTGGATTGGCGACACAGATAGCAGATGACATACTCCAAGACTGCCCAAAATATGACATGTCTAGGTAAACCTTCCGGCCTAGAGACACAACAGTTTAAGATAAACTATAGACCACTGAGTGAACTAAACAAAAAGACGGTGAAGTTTATACAAAAGACAAAAATGCAGATATAGTGACATTTCAAGCGAACGAAAGAAGAAGTCTTCGCTGGTCTAGGGGTTACACGACTTTCTCCGTAATCCCGTACACTCTCGTGAGTAACGTGACGTGCGCGAGAATCGGTAGCGGTTCTCTCCGCGTCGGTAACTTACGGGGTATGTGAGCCGGTCGCTCAGAAAACAAACTGCTGAATGTTGATTCCTAGGCTAGATTACGCTCATCGGCACGCCACGACTTTCTGAGCGACCGGCTCCATACTCTCGTAAGTAACTGTCGCGACTCGAACCCCTTCAGATTCTCGTGCGCTCAAGTCAACCACGAAGTATTCGGGGTTACGGAGAAAGCTACTAACCTCTCAGCCAGGGAGACCGGCATATATATATATATATATATATATATATATATATATATATATATATATATATATATATATATATATATATATATATATATATATATATATGGAGACGGTCTGACAGAATAACGATGTTTAATACTAGGAAATAAGGTATCAGAGGATACTACTGTTCCCACGCGAGGCGCGGTAGTGCAATAGTTAGCACGCTTGCCTTCCAGCTCGGTTGTCATGCTCGAATCTCCATCCACTCGGAATTATTTAAAACTGACCCGAGCTGCCAGGTGAAGCCTACCTAATATGGGCGCCAGAAAATAGCCTGGTATTGGATGAGAGCGCTCATTCTTAAATGTCCGGTGTGCTGATGACGAGGTAGCGGATTCAACCCTTAACCCTGTCAGTTGGACTAAAATGTTGATTTCTCGTCTTCGACTTGGGGTCGTAAATTACAAGTATCTCTGAAGTAGAAGTGGGTTCGTCTCATGGCGAAAGACATTGGTGATAGGAAAAGCTAACCCACACGCGAAAATCAGTCAAGTGGACTAGAAGCTTGTGTAAGGACTACACTTGAGTTCAAAGCGAGCGAGCGCAAAATAAAACAAAAAGTCCAGTGTGATATTTATTCTTACCACCAATGGAACGCTGATTGGTCTGTGAAAGTGTGTCTCATCTCATTGGCACCTTGCCGTCTTGACAGACGATAGTTTGTTACATTGTGCTTCAAAAAAGTATAATAACTACAACCCATGACGGTAGCGAATGTGACTGATAAGGCCAATTCGCGCTGTAGATGTTTGTTCACAATGGTTGCATGTGAACACATTGTCATTTCCACCATCACGCACCATCTTACATCTCACGCGCTCAGTGTCATTAGTCATTAGTCGCGGTTCCAACATCACAGCAAAGGGTCGTCCCCATTATACTCCGTTCTCGTGCCAGTGAATATCACATAAAATGTTCCTCACTGCCCCATGTGAAAAGTGGAAAAGACAGGAGTCTCGACAAACAACGGCCCGCTCAGGCAAACTGTGCAAAATGCCACCGCCAGAATGTCACCACAAAAGTCCTCGACGAACAGTACAGTTCACCCCTGATGGAATTGGCAGTCACTTTCCCAACCAGATGTTCACTTACAAAGTCTCGATGTCTCTAAATATTGTTGTTCCGTTTCTAGATGTTTTTTTCGCGCTCAGTGTGTGACCTATCTGCAATAATTTTCTCCGTTGTCTTTATTCCATTTCTGATAGTTGCCCTCCATGCAACACGTTCAGCGGCGACTTGCTCCCAATGTGCATTATCAATGCCTGTATCAATCTTGTCCCGCGTACACACATCTTTGTATCGTAGATGAGGTCGACCCCGAGATCTCTTACCCATCTGTAATTCACCCGAAAAGATGTCCTTTGGTATTCTACAATCATCCATCCTCCTAACGTGTCCCGTCCATCATGTCTACGAAGACTGGGCATGGAACAAACCGTCATACAAACCTGATCCTTCCAATAATAAAAAATAAAATATTGGAATGAGAGTGTGTAACTAGCATCATATATGCAACACGTCTCCGGGCATGTAAAAGTATTAGTTACTTTGTGTGTTACTTATAGCTGTAACTGGTACCGAGGTAGACAATCGGACATTCAGCCTGCTCAGATAAAGGTGAATTAAACAAGATCTTTTGTCTCCATTTGAGTAACATTAAAAACATACCGTTTTCAGTTTGAAATAAAAAAATTCCTAACACACAGCTGTCTAGACAAATTCTCAAACTGTGAGCACCCAACCATAAATTCAGCAATTGCTGGGGGACATTTTAGCCCACTAATATAGCAGGAGGAAAAGATGTAAAATATTGATTGGCAATCATATAAGTAAAAGAAAGAAAACGAAATTAGAGGAAATACCAGACAATATAGAAATAGAAAGCTGCAGTGTGACCTCACCTGAATTTGAACCTCCCCCGTCAAGTGACGACATAGGAACAATGCTACTTTCTTGTACAAGCATCTATTCACCTGTGAGACAGCCCTATGAAGTAAGTAAAGTACTGGGCCCTTTTACAATTGACACCGGTGAGACCGCGCTATGAAGTAAGTAAAGTACTGGATCCTTTTACACTAGTCACCGGCATGACCGTTGCAGGATCCTCAACAATTAGCAGATGCTGTTGTTGCACACAGCGAACAACTGGGATTATAATTAAATTGTAAAAAGACAGATTATGGTCGTCACTAGGAAAAACGAAACACCACAATATAAGTAAATGGGAATATTTTTCAACAAGTGAATCGGTACAATTATCTCGAAACAGTCATAACATCTGATGAGAGATGCCTTGCAGAGATTAGAAGAAGAATCGGCATGGCGAAAGTAGCCTTTAGCAAGATGAAAAACATACTAACCAATAAAAATGTGTCAATTGAAACGAGAAAAAGAGTGTTGAAGTGCTACATAGAGCTTGTTCTTTTGAATGGATGTGAAACTTGGACAATGAGCAGTCAAGCTGAAAAACATCTGATGGCTGCAGATATGTGGTTTCTGAGGAAAATGCAAAGAATACCATGGACAGACATAAAAACCAATGACCAAGTAATACAGGAGACAAATGAAAATCGTAAATTAATTGGAGAAATTAGACGTAGACAGTCAAAATTTTTTGGACATGTTATGAGAAGAAATGGATTGGAGAACTTAGTGACAACTGGCAAGATCGAAGGGAACAGACCAAGGGGAAGACCGAGAAGTAAATATCTGGATGGCTTGGCCACATAGCATGGTCGATACAGGAACACTGAGCTGATCCACGACTCTGGTGATCGAGTGAAATGGCGGGTCATGACCGCCCACGCTTTCCGGAATTGGCACATGATTGATTGATTGATGACAGTGCTATGAAGTAAGTAAAGTTCTGAATCCGTTTACACTCGACGCGCCTTGAGGTTATTGGGTTTATGGTGCCGGCTCAATATTTTTATAGATAACTAGGCACTAGAGGGGCGATGTTGTCTGTATCCCACTGGCCGCCTTTACTTCTAGAGCCAATACCTGGTACCCATTAGCTTGGGTCGACCTGAGAACTCACATACATTATAACACATCCGTCTTATTGAGAATTTGAACATATGGTCTCAAACCGGCCAGAAGGCCAGCGTGCTAGTTACTGCGCCACAGCGGCTTGCATGCAATTTTTATTTTGTCTAGTGTGTTCTTTGACCGCTAATGCATGCCTTTACTTCTATGAGAGTTAATCAATACATGTCATTACCTCGCATCTTCTGCTTATTCTTTAATTCCTTTATCCCCATTTGGGTGAATAGATCCTCAACCATCTCTCTCCAAGTTCTCCTATGTTTAGCAATTCCATGCAACTATATGTATATGTTGTTTGTCCATCAAGAATGATGATGACCATTCATTTCATCCAGTGGGGTTGAAGGTGTGGAGCCGTGGGTTCTAAGATGGCTGATAAGGCCTATTTTGGCTCGAAATGTTCTTTGACAATGTGGACAAAGAATGCTTGACGTCTCTGGAGGAGGATTTCCTGCAGTGGTTTTTCTGTCCTGCCTTTTCTTCACAGCTCTTGCGGTCCTGGTTGCCTCACATATGACTGCACCTTTGCGCAATGAAGCACGCCACGAATTTCGGTCTCTGGCTGCAGCCTCCCAGGTGTCATGATGAATTCCAAAAGCATTCAGTGAAATTTTCAGAGTGTCTTTAAAACGTTTCCTCTGGCCACCTTGGGAGCGTTTACCACAACGCAGTTCGCTGTAAAAAATTCGTTTAGGGAGCCTGTGATCTGGCATGCGAGTCAAGTGACCAGCCCAGCGAATCTGATTCTTCATCAGTAGAGTGTGGATACTGGGCATGGATGCTCTTTCTAGGACTTCAGTGTCTGGAATCTTGTCTTGCCATTTAATCTTCAGTAGCTTCCTTAGGCAGACTGTGTGGAAGTGGTTTAATTTCCTAGCGTGTCGCTGATAAACAGTCCAGGTTTCACAAGCATATAGCAGTGTGGATAATACAACTGCTTTGTAGACTTTTAGCTTTGTTTGCAGGCTTATTCCAGTTCTGTCCCATACATTCTTGTACAGTCTGCCAAAGGCTGCACTGGCCTTGGAGATTCTTGCATTCACTTCGTCATCGATTGTGGCAGCTTGTGACAGGGTGCTGCCAAGATAGGTAAATTTGTCCACAACACTTAGTCTATGATCATTCACTTTGATATTCGGCACAGTGTGATTATTCCCTGGAGCTGGCTGGTACATAACTACAGTCTTCTCCAAGTTGATATTGAGCCCAAAGTTGGCACAGGCATGTGAGAAAGCTGAAACATTATGTTGCATGTCCGCCTCTGAGTTGGCGTATAGAGCGCAATCATCAGCAAACAGGAGCTCTCTGACGGTGCCGCTGTCAATTTTGGTTTTAGCTTTCAGCCTTCTGAGATTGAATAACTTTCCATCCATACGGTAGTTGATGTCTATTCCAATGTCGTCGTTCTCGAAGGCATTCATCAACATGGCTGAAAACATGAGGCTGAACAGTGTTGGTGCCAGGACACATCCTTGCTTCACTCCATTGGTGACAGGAAAGGGTTCAGACAGCTCACCATTTTCCTGTACTCTTGCCTGCATGCCGTCATGAAATAGCCGCACTATTTGGACAAACTTTCGTGGACAGCCATATTTTGCCATAATCTTCCACAGTCCTTCTCTGCTGACTGTATCAAAAGCCTTGGTAAGGTCAATGAAAGTGGAGAACATTTCGCAGTTCTGTTCCTGACATTTCTCTTGCAGCTGCCTTGCAGCGAAAATCATGTCAACAGTTCCACGTTCTTTTCTGAAGCCACATTGACTCTCAGGAAGAAGACCTTGATCGAGATGGGCTGTGAGGCGATTGAGAAGAATTCTGGCGAGTATCTTCCCTGCAATTGAAAGCAAGGAGATGCCTCGGTGGTTGTCACAGGATTGGCGGTTTCCTTTACGTTTGTAAAGGTGGACTATTGACGCGTCCTTAAAATCTTGTGGCATGGTCTCGTTCATCCATATGTTTGTGAAGACTTGGTGAAGCTGCTCTGTTAGGACCGGCCCACCTGCCTTGTATATCTCTGCTGGGATGGAGTCAGGACCAGGTGCCTTGCCGCTGGAGAGTTGCTGGATGGCTTTGTTTATTTCCACTATGGTTGGCAGGTCATCAAGAGTCTCATTGGTGGGAACTTGAGGAAGGCAATTGATGGTTTCATCATCGAAGAAGGAAGTTGCATTTAAGATTTTGCTGAAATGCTCTGCCCAGCGTTGGAGGATTTCTTTCTTATCGGTGACCAATGTTCCCCCGTCTGCACTGAGGAGGGGAACTATGCCTGGTGATGAAGGACCATAGACCGCTTTCAGTGAGTCGTAGAAGTTTTTCATGTCGTGGCTGTCAGCAAAGCCCTGAATTTCATCAGCTTTGCTGCTCAGCCAGGAGTCCCGCATGTGCCGAAGTTTCTGCTGCACTACTCTCTGAATGTTCTTGAAAGCATCTTTTTTTGATGTTGACTTTGGGTCATTCAAATGTGCCTTGAGGAGAAGATGTTTCTCGGCCAGCAATTGGTTGATGTCTTCGGAATTTTCATCAAACCAGTCTTTATGCTTTCGGGGGGCTGGACCCAGGATTTCCATAGCAGTGTTGTAAATCGTGTCCTTTAGGGCTCTCCATTCTGTTTCTGTATCCTGTTTAGCTTCAGCATTGGGCTTGAGGCGGTCTTCCAGCATATTTTCAAACGACTGCTGCATTTTCTTGCTGTTTAGGCGGGTGACATTTAGCTTTGTTTGCATTTTCGCCCCTTGAGGACGCCGTGGTGGCCTGATGTGGATGTTCATTTTCGAGACAATGAGACGATGGTCTGTCCAACATTCGGCACCACACATGGATTTTGTCACTCGAACGTCTTGTCTGTCACTCCTCCTGACGATGACATAGTCAATGAGGTGCCAGTGTTTCGAGCGAGGGTGCATCCACGATGTCCTATTTCTCATGGGGAGACGGAAAATTGTGTTCGTAATCAGGAGATCATGTTCGGCACAAGTCTGAAGGAGGCGGAGTCCATTGCTGTTACAATTTCCGACTCCATGCTTTCCAATAATGCCACTCCAAGAGGTGGTGTCCGTGCCTACTCTGGCATTGAAATCCCCAAGGAGTATAAGTTTGTCTCCTTTGGGAACAGATGTTAATACATTGTGCAGGTCCTCATAGAACTTATTCTTGACATCATCTTCGTTGGTCATAGTTGGTGCGTAGACACTCACAATGGTTGCGTGCTTCCTTCCATTCAGCAGAGGCAACTTCATGGTCATGAGCCGGTCGTTTACAGCCTTTGGAAATCCAGCTAATTTGCCGACCAGGGCCGACTTAATGGCAAATCCCACACCGGATTGGCGTCTTTCCTCGCTTTTCCTTCCACTCCAGAAAAATGTGTAGCCGGCACCAATTTCACAGATTTGGCCTTCTTCTGCAAGTCGTGTCTCGCTCAAGGCTGCAATGTCGATGTTGTACCTGCCGAGCTCTCTCCCAATCAGTGCTGTTCGTCTCTCTGGACCCGACGCGCCGTCTCTGTCAAGTAGGGTGCGTACATTCCAAGTTCCAATTGTTAAGGGAATATGGTTTACTCTTTTAGCTTTGCTTGTTTTATCTTTCTTTGTATGTCGACCGCAGTTTAGGGTACCCACCAACCGCGGCTAGCTGGTTAGGTAGTGATGAAGCAGACAATGTTTAGGGCACCTTTTCTAGCCCCTTCCTCATGCTATGGAGGTGAGCAGTGTGTTCCTATAGAGGGCTGCTCAGTCGCTCAGGGGGCTGCCGAATCCCACTGCTGCTCCGGTCAGTAGAAGACGACCATATGGCCTGAGCCGCCTGTGTGCAGGTCTGCGACTACGGCTGCCAGCGTACCCACGCCTGCCGCTTTGCCGCTCGCCCATCGCCACAGGGCTTGAAGGTGATATGTGACGTTGGATGAAGAATGACTTGCGCGATGACTTGGATTAAAGTGAGGAAGAGTTGCGCAATTCGTCGACCTCACTCTCTCGCCTGAGTCCATCTGAGTCCAGTGGCAAGACAAGTCGAGACGATTGGAGATGAATACAGGTGCAGTGGATGACCAGGGCGCTCTACGTGCCTTGCCGTGCTCATTACGTTCCACAACGCTTTGCAGGTAAACGCCGTCTTGCCCGTTGAATCAGGAATGATTTCTTCCGCGCAGTCTGCCGAATCCTGTCTTCACATGCTGGGTAGGCATACCCTAGTTTACCTCTTGGTTTGACACCAAATCGGATACCCATGCCTGGTTTAGCCAGCCTCTCACAGCTGTTGCCCGGGGGGTGGCCGCTGTCGCATGCTGACAGCTACTAGGAGCCACAGGCACGAGCTGGGTGTCAGACTTGGACCAGTGGGGGATGGGTCCTGAAAGGACATGAGAGCCATCCTTACCAAAGGTGCTACCAATGCCTGACACCCCGTACCCCCCATGCAACTATGTCCACGCTCTCCGCATATGACTAATTTCTGCTTCTTCTTCTCTTGTTCACGCCGTTCTTGCGCCCGCCTCTATTTCGTTTGTCGGAAGTTGAAGATGCACTATATCGCATGAGGAAATGAATAGCACCCGGTCCAGATAAAATTATATTGGAGGGAATTGAGACTCCCTTCAAGAAGAGATGGCACCGGATGACGTAGCTACAAACGCCAGGGATATCCAAATACAACCTACAAACATAAGAAAGAACATCTGGACTGAGCATGAAATGTTAGAGCTGATGAGACAGAGAAGGGAGCACAATACAAAAGGAATATCACATGATGAGACAGAGAAGGGAGTACGGTGCAACAAGAATATCAAATGATGAGGCCGAGAAGGGAGCACAGTATATAAGGAATATCACATGATGAGACAGAGAAGGAGCACAATGCAAAAAGAAATAACAAATGATGAGAAAACACCTCGTGTAAATGCCTAAGAAAAGAAATAAGAAAGAAGAATAGACGAGACAAGATGGAATTCCCACAAGATCAGTGTACAGCGATGAAAGATCATACATAAAAGCGATATCACGCAACGGTCAGAGAGCAAAATATATTGATCAGAAACAATAGAACCAAGGCAAAAACAATTAATAACACGAGTGAAAGAACATTCATAGAACATACAGCCATTCTGAATAGACGGAATCAGTGAAAGATTAAAACAATATGATAGACAAACATGTAAACAAAGAAATACAAACTGAGAAAGAGCCACAAATAAGACCAAATGAAGCCCAGTGAGCAACAAGTAACCTAAATCAGGGAAATCACCAAAAGTTGATATTATCGCAGCGGAGTTTTTTATTTCTAATGGCGAAAAACCCTAGCTAGTTATCAACAGAAAAAAAAAGATATGAAACATACCGCCTTGCATTGATTTTCATACAATGCTATGAGTGCCCGTCGTTCAGAAACAAATGACAAACTGCTGTACGTAAATTTGCCAAGAAATCACAAACAGTTAAATATATATATATCAGTGCCCCATACGACGGACGACATGAAATTATGTAGCAATTACAGACAAGAGGATAACGAAAACGGAGAGAATTTCAAGAATTAATAGACATGATACACAAGAAAGCAACATCATATCTAGTCTGGTACATACTGAAAGGGATATGCTGCACGATATCTTATCTTGTCAAATGAAGAAACATACTGAATACTGATCTATGTCTGACCATTTCAGGATTTTCCTCATTTTAACCTGCTTCCCCTTTCCCCCTTGATCTTATTGTATCGTGGATACTGTGTGTCTGCGATGACCTGGAGGTAGGCACATGCTCTGCAAAACTTTGTTCTGCCTCCCGTGGTTGGAAATCTATGTGGAACGGCATCACCATGCATGCTGTATCTATTCTGACCAAAGTATGATGCGCATAGTCTTCTAAATTCTTTCCCATCTTTATATCCGAGATCGGCTGAACCTGAAGATCACCAGGGCGTTCTCAATCACTGAAAGGACCAGACGGAGGTGCAAGGAGCAGAGGTGAAGCTGTTCACAGTTTGGTACCGTCAATACCCGTACCGTAGTCATGCCTCTTCTGTCTTCCTTTTCAACATGGTCTTTGTGCTCAGAAACAGACAGACCACTATCATACAGCACTCCAGGCATGGGTCTTCCGACAACCTCCGAGCACAAACGTACAATTGGTGTACGGGCGTAGAAAACACGGTTATCAAGCCAGAACTTAGCCCTGGCCACGCGGGCGTGCAGGGGAATGAGCAGGCTGATAGGCTTGCAGGGAATGCACCTCTTGGTGGTAGATTGCCTATGGACAAGGGGTAGTTGGTCGTGCGCTTGTGGGACCATGTGGAGAAGGCGGGGAAACAGATTTTAGAACCCGTTAGTGGAAAGAATGAGATTTCGGGGATCGGCAGGGTTTCTGGCAAAATCTCAAAACTAAGAGGGGAGACCAGGAGAACTTACAATCTGATATCGGTGTGAACGATTAGTAGTATGACTCTTGTTGACTGTTGAACGACGGGACGGAGCACATTTGGGAATATCCTGAGTGCAGCGATGTCGGTTCTTAACTCAACTCAACTCAGCTCAACTCAACTCAAGCCAAATCAACTCAACACAAGTCAACTCAACTCAACTCAACTCAACTTAGTTGTCCCATTGTGTAACGAGTTCACCTTGGGTAGTGAGAGTGAACCACACCCGAGGTGTCTCTGGCACTCCCGTGTATTCTAGTCCCAGGGGTTGGACAAGCAGATACACAATTTTACTCTGTGGCTGATCTCATATTAGTTAATTACGTCTACAAGCCCCTCCAGATTCTAGACCCCCACTAACTACCTACACCTGTGGAACAATGAACACTTAGGCATCGTCCGAGACCACACTCAATCATTATACAAAGAGCAAGTCAACTTACATAAAGTTTATTCTACCCTTGAGAATATAGAACTGAAATGAACATCCTGATAGAATAATCTATTTACACAAACAGAAGATAGAGTATAGACAGAATCAGAGATGTAGGTGTCTTCATCGAGTTGAGAAGTAGATTGGATGCAGATGTCCCGTCCAGTCGGTCCGCCACTCAACCGGCTTCCTTCCAGTGAGATGACTAGAACCTTGGAGACCACTCCGTCTCCAGAGCGTGGATCCACAACAATAGAGTCACTGCTGGACCACACCTCACTGGACCAACTGCATCTGTATCACTCCCACGGAGTCACTGTTAATACAGTTCTCGAACAATACCGGTTGGGAGACAATCCTCCCGGACTTGATTCCAAGTATTAGTTACTTCGATGAACTTAAATAGTCACTGACCCATCGAATGGTCTGTCACTCATAGCACAGTCCCACTGCAGAACGGATCTGTCAGTAACCAATTCAATGGTCCCTTCATCACATCACAGGAACATGGATGGACAAATGTTAACTGACCAATTCAATGGTCTCTTACATTCACACTACTTGTAGAATCAGATATGGCTACTGAAAATGTTACTGAGTCCTACTCGAACACAGTTTATAATCTTCATACTGAGACAGTACATTACTAGAATCAGACATCTATTTCACGGAAACAATTCAGGTTGGACTATAATCCATAGTCCCTTCCACCGGGTAACACTTGCCACAAGTCAATAGCTGGTGTCGTTCTTCTCAAGACCTGCCCCTAGAGCTGTCCAAAGAACCATTCAAGTGTCTGAAGATCAGTTACTTCTGCGTTTAGGTAGAACCACCGTTATAATATACGGTCCGGTGTTTCCTTTCGTTGAGCATGATTACTCAAAATGCTGAAATGTTCCTGGCAGAAACAGAGTATCTTCTATTATCGGAAAACATCACAAACCATCACTTCCCACAAGTGCACCTTCAGGGCAGTTGTATTTCTTGATGCAAAGTTCACACATGGTGAATCACATTGGGTACCTGGTGTGGTTGAGTCTGGCGTGATAAGTAAAGAACTGAACCCTTCGCGGTGTCACACGAAGTGGTTTCCTGCCAACAACAATTATAGTTGACTGGTTCCTCAACCGGCAAACTCCTGAAAAGGAAGAGCGACCGGTGAGAGTATACTGGCCCAAACATTAGTCCACATGCATCCTACCAATAACTACTCAACCCTCAGTCATGCTACTTAGTTATGTATATAACCAAAGCACTATCTCTATATGGAGAGTAGTAAAGCATGGGTTCCCAAATGTCAGCTGGCCTCACAGAACAGCCCGTCAAACAGAGCAAGAAATCAGAATGACGAGTCTGATCGTAGGTCTCACCTATCCCTAATCATCTACCAGTCGTCGCTAACGTCAGTAGTGATACAAGGCTGTTATTGTTCTAATTTAATCGAACTAAACAAATAGGTAAAGAGTCCCTGGACTCGTTCCTAACATCATCAATGTTCATTAAGAAACATAATCTTGATCAATATACCATCCCTCGGGATATAGGAATAGGACATGATCACATCCACTATGTACACAAGCCTGTTTGCTGGTGGGATCACCTGCCCACGCCATAGCAAACTCTTCTTATCCGACTCTGTCTTAGAGTCAAGAAGCCTTCTTGAGAATACATGTTCCTCACATGTTCCAAGGGTAATGTTCCAGTTCCGCCCTCTCAAGTGGGTTAGCCTTGGTCGGACCGAACTTCATCGTTGGTCTGGTTTACCAACCTATACTTTCATAACTTGTTTTCACATCCCCCATATCCTATATTTCCCCAGTCTCATACAGCCTCCTTGCATCCTTCCATACTTCCAGCACCTTAGCATTCACTCGCACTAGCGCCAGTATGAAAGAACCAGGATAGCTTAGACAAGATTTCAGAACGCATATTTATATCGCGACGGCACGCAGTGTTATCACGCGTCGAGCTATTCGGCGTTCGGAATTACTCCAGGAAGTATCACATGCCATGACCTAATATATATACACAATGTCACATCATATATATATACATATATATCACCAAAGCAAACTTACCTTGCCACAGAAATCCGGTGTTCCACACCATGAATTCACTATTAAGTTATTACACAATAGTTACATCATTCCTGGTGGCACAGAACTAAGTTCTTCCTTTACTTAGTAACTCAGCACAAATGTTGTCTGAATCTCCACCTACCCACTTACCTGGTTTTCTAACCGTTCTTCTGGCTTCAGCAACTGACTGACATAATCTAAGTTTCCATCCGGCACAAGTAACTATGTTTTATTCTAACACAGCAACCTAATAGATGTAACGATTGGCAATATATGGTACATATATTTGGAACCCAAATCGCCCACATCACATTACGGCGTTCCTAACAGCTGATTCGCGAGCACACAGTAAACAAACACACGCTTAACTGTCACCTGCGTTATCGATCGGTTTGCTAATTAGTATGCAAGGACATCCGCATAGGTAATGAGGTTAGAACAATGGCGTGTGGAACACACGTACAAAGTTAAATGATTTAAACAAATATCTACCTGAATGGTGAAAAACCAGATTTCCAGTCAGCTTCAGAACTGTTCAAGGGCTTCTCAGCTTCCTTTCCATAACAGTCAGCCGAATCATGGTTGAGGTGAGACACAACACAAAAATGGCTCACATCAGGCCTGCGTCTGTTCTCTTCAAACAAAAGTAAGTGAATGACTGGTTTAGCCAATTTCCCGCTTCGTGCCAACTCAATGCGCACTAGAAGCGAGTGCTTCTTGAGAAAAGATACTTTCTCGGGAAACCGTCATTCCCCGCCTAGAGTTTCTAGATCTCTCTGCACGAGAATTTAGAGCGATACCCAGCATCACGGGTTACTCGAATTTCGGTGTTTCGAGAAGATTCTAGATAGCAATTCCTCCATCGGCTTCCCTCAGTCTATTTTTAGCTGGGAAAGTCCCTCGATGACGCGCCAACATAGTGCGGGATCTTGACGACCCAAGACAGATAAACGCGTTTCGTCACACATTGTCCATATGCAACCTACCACCAAGAGGTGCATTCCCTGCTAGCCTATCAGTCTGTTCATTCCCCCGCACCCCCGCATGGCCAGGGCAAAATATCCATACAATTTTCACAATATGTCACCACTGAAGCGACGATAGCCATTCCACATTAAACATTTTTTTTCTCCACCTTACTAAGCATACTCTTTGAATCCGTAATGAATACAGAGTGTGTTGTAGTAGTCTCCTCCAGCCAGCGAAATGCCGCTGTTACTGCCTCCACCTCCATTCTCATACTGGAGGTCGTAGTCTCATATGCCAGACTCTCCTTTTCCAAGACTCGTCCATGGGCCTTTGCAATAAAACCCCAACCGCTACGTCTGTTTCTCACCACTGACCCATCGGTCTAGATGACTATGTCGCCTTGATGTGTGTTACTCTGGATCAGATGTTGTACTTCAAACTCAGTGCGGCCCTCAGCCCATTCCTTGTACTCACGACGCAGTGTTATTATTACAACTCAACTCAACTCAACTCAGCTCATAGCCAGAACTATGTCACGGCTGCCTACATCGATTTGATCAGTGCTTCCACCACGTGGTTGCGTATTCCAGTTGGGAAGGGGTGAGAGGGGGGGGGGAATTCAGTGGCGAAGTGGTTACCCTGTCTACCCTACCCTGTGAAGGTTGTAGGTTCGATTCTGGACTACATAATTTGGTTAACGAGTACACTGTTTTCGGAGACCCACGGGGTCGTCGCAGGAGCTACGGAGTTTGTGCTTTGTGCGACGCTTTCGGACGGACGCCTGTCTCTCCGTTGACCTAGTTCTCGCATCCCCCCAAAATGTAATTTTTTTTTCTCATATCCTATTTACAGAACATCGCTGTCACTACCAGCATTTTACCGCTGTTGTTGATGTCTTGGCAAGATTACGCTCAGTAGTTTGCCACCTTTATGATGATACAAGAGAAGAACAGTACGATCATCGGAATAATAATGATGGACCATCAATTTTGAAGATGGAAGTTCAGAATGCTTTTAACCATATGAAAACTGGCAAGACCCCGGGTACAGATTGCATCACAATAGAAATGATCAATGCCTTAGAAGAATATGGAATAGACCAAGTCACCAGACTGCTGAACGCAATATACGATACTGGAGATATACCTCCTGAATTATGTAATTCTATATTTATTGCAATCCCGAAGAAATAAGGAGCCTTGGAATGCGATCAACATCGAACAATTAGTATCATGAGTTACATCACGAAGATTCTGCTGAGAATTATCTTGCAAAGAGTTAGGAAGAAAATACAACCCGAAATAGGAGAAGAACAATGTGTGTTTGTAGAAGGCAAGGGCACAGTAAATGCTGTGTATATACTGAGAACAGTAATTGAACGTTCAATAGAAGTAAACAAAGATCTATATCTTTGCCTTATTGACTACACAAAGGCTTTCGATAAAGTGAGACATGTCGACATGATAAGAATGCTTGAAGATCTACAAATTTATGGGAAAGGCCTTAGACTTGTAAAAAACATATACTGGAAACAACAAGCTGCCATCAGAATTGATAACGATGTAGGTCAATATCAGCCTATTAAAAGAGGTGTGAGACAGGGATGTGTAATGTCTCCAGATCTTTTTTCCCTGTACAGTGAAAATATTTTCAGAAATATAGAAGATATGGAAGGAATCAACATTGGGGGACGATACATCAATAACATTAGATATGCAGATGATACAGTCTTGATTGCAGACAATGAACAGGACCTGCAAAATTTAGTAGATGCGGTTGTTGCACACAGTGAACAACTAGGGTTAGAACTGAATATTAAGAAGACACAGATTATGGTCGTCACTGAGAAGGAAATACCACAATGTGATATACGAGTAAATGGGCATATTCTTAAGCAAGTGAATCGATAGTTATCTCGGCACAGTCATAACATCTGATGGGAGATGCCTTGAAGAGATTAGAACAAGAATTGCCATTGCGAAGGTAGCCTTTTGCAAGATGAAAAACATACTGATCAATAAAATGTTATCAATTGAAACGAGAAAAAAGAGTGTCGAAGTGCTACTTTAGAACCTATACTTTTGTATGGATGTGAAGCGTGAACAATAAGCAATCAAGCTGAAAAACAGCTGATGGCTATGGAAATGTGGTTTCTGAAGAAAATGCAAAGAATACCATGGACAGACAGAAAAACCAATGAACAAGTCCTTCAAGAAACAAATGAAGATCTTAAACTGATTAGAGTCATTAGACGTAGACAGTCAAAATCTTTTGGGCATGTTATGAGAAGAAATGCCTTGGAGAACTTGGTGACGACTGGCAAGATCGAAGGGAAGAGACCAAGGGGAAGACCGAGAAGTAAATACCTGGATGGTTTGGCCAGATGGCATGGTCGAGACAGGAACACAGAGCTGGTCCACGACTCTGGTGATCGAGTGAGATGGCAGAACATGACCGCCCATGCTTATCGGCATCGCACATGATGGATGGATTTTCCACTGCTTTCTGAGCGACCGGACCACATACCCTCGTAAGTAACAAACGCGACGTGATTCGCTACCGAATCTCGCGCAGCTGCGTTACCCTACGTGGATATACGGTATTACTGGAAAAAGTCAATAACACCTTCGCCAGGGAGACCGGCAACAATGTAATGATATTGTTAAAAACTGACCTGGGATCGCAGGTCGACTAGCATAAAACGGGTACCAGCAAGCGGCTTAGGAATTAAAGGCAGCCGACGCGATACTTAACACATCAGCCATCAAGTGCTGATTGGTCTATGCAAATATGGGTCCACCAACGTATGCCCAGTCATCTTCAGTGCGTGCAGAAGGGTCCTTTACTGCTTATGACCATATGGCAATACTCCATAGGTGTGTACCATAGACAACTTTGCTAACACAAAATGTATCAGACACGTTTCAAGGCGGATGTAAGAAACCTTTAATTTTTTTTATTTAAAAAAAAACAAAAACCAACGTTAGAAAAATAGCCAAAAATGCTTTCAACGACATGAAATCAGTATTAACATCTGTACATTGGCACCTTTCCGTCTTGACAGACGATAGTTTGGTACATTGTGCTTCAAAAAGGCTTAATAACTATGACCCATGGCGTTGGCGAGTGTGGCTGGTAAGGCCAATTCATGCTGTAAATGTTTGCCCACAGTAGATGCATGTGAAAACATGGTCATTTCCACCATTGTGCACCATCTTACGTTTCTCACGCTCTGTGTGTGCTTTATCTGCAATCATTTTCTCCTTTGTCTTTATTCCATTTCTGATAGTTGCCCTCCATGCAACACGTTCAGCGGCGACTTGCTCCCAATGTGCATTATCAATGCCTGTATCAATCATGTCCCGCTTACACACATCTTTGTATCGTAGTAGAGGCCGACCCTGAGATCTCCTACCCGTCTGTAATTCACCAAAAAAGATGTCCTTTGGTATTCTACCATCATCCATCCTCCTAACATGTCCTATCCATCTAAGTCTACGAAGAATGAGCATGGAATACACCATCACACAACCTGATCTTTCCAATACTTCAGTATTTGTGATTTTGTCTTGCCACTTAATACCAAGTATTCTTCGCAGACACCGCATATGAAAGCTGTTTAAACGTTTCTCTTGGCGTGAGTAAGTTGTCCAGGTTTCACTGCCATAAAGAAGAGTACTAAGGACACAGGCTTGGTAGACGAGGACTTTTGTTTTGGCAGTAAGCTTCCTGTTCTCCCAGACTCTTTTTGCTAACATGTTCATTGTTGTTGCTGCCTTGCCAATCCTGATGTTGATTTCCTGATCGAGGGATAATTTGCTATTTACCTCTGATCCTAGATATGTAAAATGGTCTACTATCTCCAGTTCGGCGTCGTCAATAAAGATTGATGGTACACCATGTGCACCTTGTGACATAATCTGTGTCTTCTTTTTGTTAATTGTTAAACCAAATTCAGAACAAGCATTGGAGAATGCAGATAGTAGATGTTGTAATTCTTCCTCAGAGTGGGTCGTAATCGCAGCATCATCCGCAAAAAGCAACTCTCTGATTAGTACCCTCCTAATTTTGGTCTTGGCCTTCAATCTCTGAGCATTATAGAGGCCACCATCTGAGCGTGAGTGAATGTATATACCGTCATCCTGATCACGAAAGGCATATTTCAGTAGAAGTGAAAAGTATATCCCAAAGAGGGTGGGGGATAGTACACAACCTTGCTTAACTCCACTCTTGATTTCAAACTCTTCTGAAGTTGAGCCATCAAACTTGATTATACCCTTCATGCCTGTGTGGAACGATTCCACAATGGACAGAAGAGTTGGTGGGCAGCCAATCTTCTTTAGTGCTTTGAACAGACCCTCACGACTGACCAAATCGAATGCCTTTGTGAGGTCGATGAAGGCAATAAACAGTGGCTGATTTTGTTCCCGGCATTTTTCTTGCATCTGTCGCAATGAGAATATCATATCAATTGTAGACCGGTTCTGACGGAAGCCGCACTGTGATTCGGGGTAGACTTGATCTCCCAGGACTTGAAGTCTGCGCAGAACAATTCTGGCAAATACTTTCCCAACAATACACAGAAGTGAGATACCCCTATAGTTGTTACAGTCGCTCCGATCGCCCTTGTTCTTGTACAGCGTTATGATGTTTGAATCTTTGAAATCCTGTGGGACTTGTCCTTCTCGCCAGCATAGCTCTATTAGCTGGTGGATCTGTAGAGCGAGTGTGTCTTGCCCACTCCTGATTACCTCTATTGGAATCCCATCCTTACCTGGAGCCTTGCCAGACTGCAAGCTCATTTATAGCACACTTAACTTCTGTTATGGTGGGAAGTGTGTCCAGGTGGTCAAGAGTTGGCAGGGCCTCTATGGCGTTGAGGGCATCATCCGCTAGCTTGGTCTCACTTGAGTAAAGCTCTAAATAGTGCTCGACCCATCTATCCATCTGCTGTTTCTTATCAGTGATGATTTCTCCAGTCAAGGTTTTCAGCGGTGCACTTCTTTTGATCATTGGACCACAGGCTTTCTTTATCCCTTCATACATGCTTCTGATGTTTCCCTTATCACTTGCGATTTGAATGGACTCACATAACTTGATCCAATAGTCATTTCGCACACTGCCTGGCAGCCTTTTGCACATCATTCCTTGCTTGCTTCAGCTCACTCAGAATGTTACGCGTTGGTCTTTCCTTATTTCTTAAGAGAGCTATCTTCTTTTTATCAATCAAGGGCTGCAGTATCTGGCTGTTTGCCGCAAACCAGTCCTGCCTCTTATGATCCACAGTGCCGTAAACCCCTACCGCTGTTTTATAAATAGTTTCATTAAGTTTACTCCATTTATCATTTACTATACAGTTTTCTGATGTATCATTGAAAGCGTCTTCAAGTTGCTGTTGAAATTCAAAGCACTTTCCAGGATCGTGAGTGTTAATAATATTAATCCAGGGGCTAGATTTGTGTTTAGCTGTGTAGATTCTCTTTGGACTCAGTCTAACCCTTGCAACAACCAAAGAATGATATGTATCACAGTCAGTACTGTGGTAACTTCGAGTTAATAATGTATGGTTCAGATGTTGTCTCCGTGTGATAATGAAGTCCAGCTGATGCCAATGGCCGGATCTTGGATGTTTCCATGTGACCTTATGCAGCTCTTTTGTTTTAAAAAAGGAGTTTGTAATACATAGGTCATTTCTAGTGCAATGCTCCAGCAGCCTTTGCCCATTATCATTCATGCGACCGATGTTGTATTTTCCAAGGCACACTAGCCATGATCTCGAGTTCTTGCCCACACGAGCATTGAAATCACCGAGCATATAAATGTAGTCGGATTTTGGAACTGCCTTGATCACAGAGTCTAGCTGCTCATAGAACGTATCCTTCACATCATCAGAGGAAGCGAGTGTCGGTGCATATGCAGTGATAATGGTGGCAAATCCACAAGAGGTTGCCAAGCGCAGTGATAATAATCTTTCATTACCTCCAGCTGGGATATCAATCATTGCCAGTAGCGAATTCATCACTGCAAAGCCCACACTATGTTGCCTTTTTTCTGCCTGCCCTCTTCCCTTCCAAAAAAAGGTGTAATTGTTTTCCCTGAGTGACCCTTCCTCAGCGAGGCGAGTCTCCTGCAGGCCAGCAATATCAATGTTAAGACGATTGAGTTCAGCATCAATCACAGCCGTTTTTCTCACATCGTCAATATTTGTCAAGTCAGTGGAAAATCCTGGACACATGGTTCTTACGTTCCAGGTTGCAAGCCGTAGCTTGAGGTTTCTATTATTCTTTTTATTAGTACCTGGTGCATTGGTTTTACAGCCTGCGATTCAGATTTTGTCCTAGCCCCAAGCACCCATTGAAGCAGGCAGGCTGTGGCGGATCAGCACCCAATTGGCCGGGGGCTGCCCAGCTTGAGGCGGGCGGTAGCTGATCAGTGACACCTGTAGGTGTCTCCCACCGTCAGAGGCAACGCGTGGCGCCCCATGTCTACGCCAACTGACAAGGACTTATAACCCGTAACAGTTGCCTCTCGCTTTGATTCCGAGACCGGTTAAGACCAGGGATGGAGTTATTGCCTCTCCATAGCACAAAGCCTGGGCTAAAATAAAGAAACCATGTGTTGCCCATGCAGCATGATCCCTCTCTCGGCCTGCCTAGTTCACTCCAGAGGAAAGTTAACACCTATACACCTGGAACAAGACAAGCGGCAGAAGCTTGCTGATCAGCAAAGCAATGCTCTAACTGTCCGCCTGTCGGAGCTTTGATCCTAGACCAGCTGCCATCCAAGGCTTAGGGCCTGGTCTGCCCTTCCATGACTATTTTGTCTTTGGATTGCATTTCCTCGCACCAGGATAAGACTTGTACCCTCCCAATTGCGCTCTTCCGCCCGAAGCTGTTGGCACAATGTGGGGTGTCGGGTTTGGTAAGCGCCGCCCAACATTCGGCGCTGACAGAAAGCAGGTAGTACCGTCTACTGTCATACGGTAGCTCAGTCATATCTAACTAAGACCTGACTAACAGACAAATACGTCGTATTTCATAGAAACAGAAACAATCAAATGCAGATGTTCTAGAAAAACTGGGAATGAAGAGAGAGTTGAGGAAAGAAATAAAGAGGAGGCAAGTGAAATATTTCGGCCACGTTAAATGACGTGATACTCTTATAAAAACCATACTGGAAGGCAAGGTTAAGGGCTGTCGGATACGTTGTGATTGATGGTTCAATCCCAAAGAGAGAAATGATGGAAAATCATTTTTCCCAATGTGATCCTGCTCATTAAATTAATTTAGCAGTACTGACTCAATTGTTGAAACCAGAAATAGAGTTTTAGAAAACCAAGGAATACCTTCTGGAAATAACTGAAAAAGTTGTATTCCCTTTTATACCCAATTTATCCCTTAAGTGGTTCCTTGCCTCTCCTCTACCAACTAATTAATTATATCTAGGGTAATTTAAAACAGTTTGACTATGACAAGTAAAATACAATCAATACATGACATGACCTCAGTTTTTATGATTTAATAAACACAAATATGGAGTTTGTAAATTGCATTCAAAATTACAATTTCCTGTCATAAAATAAGGACATATACATATACAGTACATATACAGAATTGATGTGCCAATTATAAGGTAGATATTAACAGTTATATTTTTCCCCAGTAGCATATAATGCTAATCCTTTACTGGCCGGGATGATCTGGAAAAAAAAGAACTGTCTACAATCAAGATTCTCCACTTCCAGTTTTGGGAATCACTCTGGCTATCATCAATTGTTGTATTAGTGTTCCAGGGCGTAGTAGAACATAAGTTGGCTCTTGTTTTCTTTTGTTTTGGCAGGTAATTATTTAAATAAAGATTACCTCTCCTATGAGACAAATGGAATGGTTGCAGGTAGATAAGGTTCTGCGCTACTCTATCAAGGGCATCACTCAACCATGTGCTCACTCAACAGGTGCTGCATTCAAACTTCACCAAGTCAGGTCTGGATTGACATGAATAAGACCACTACCTGAAATTCCATCAATCACATAATTCTAATAATATCATAAATATGACATTAGAATTTACAGGTAAAATCCTAAGAACATAACCAGTGAAAACAATAAAATGGATCCTGTTCTTTAGAGAAAATAAACATAGAAGAAAGATAGTCATGGTGTTTTCATGTAGCTATCACCAACATAGTTGTTGGCTCTCAATCCAATCTTCCACTATCAAGTGTTCAAGGTTTAACTAGCAGATGTGCAGTTTCATCATCACCTATGCCTGTCCTCAGGTTTATAGAAGTAATACCTTGAGTGATTGGGAATTTGACAATTATGTTGACCATTCTCTTCTGTATCTAGGTTTGTTCTCTACTTCATCTTTTCCTATTCAAGAAAAAGGGTCTTATACATTAAGAGCTTTTAAAAATCAGTTCCCATTTCCATGAGTAATTGCTTATAAACAAGATAAGTACATTCTGGTATTATTCTTGTATAGCATTCAGGTGTATTCTTCTTCATTAAATGCTTCAAGTGAGAAGATTTCTTCCATTCTCATGGATGTAATAATGATTATTATCATCAACATCATCATGGTTTTTATAATCATTGTAATTAAAATCATTATCATTATTTTCATAATTACTACATTGTCATTACAATCATTATCATTATTATTATTATTATCATAATTATTACATTGTCATTACAATCATCATCATTATTTTGGTAGTACATTGTTATCATCACAATAGATCATATGTGTTAACATGAACTACAAAGTGGGATTGTGCTTAAATTACAAACACAGAGGCTGGTGCTATGCGTAATGTATGATATGGTTTGTGTCGTGCTTAGCGCACAAAACTAGATGAAAGGGATATGAATGATATTTTATACAAAGTGGTGTTATGCGCCGGAGTGTACTAAATTATTTTTTTAGTTTATGGGGTACACCGAAGCATTTCTCTAGTGATAGGCATGGCATTCCACATCAAAGTTGCCGGCTATCATGAGATTGACTATTGACTTATACTCCCTCTCTCTCAGCATGTAACTTCACTCACTCACTCAATTTCCTCATGCATCAGTCAACATATCCCTCTGTGCATGTGAGGTCACTTCACTCTCTCTCTCTCTCTCTCTCTCTCTCTCTCTCTCTCTCTCTCTCTCTCTCTCTCTCTCTCTCTCTCTCTCTCTCTCTCTGAGACATCATTCATATGTATGTATGATAATTTCACTCAGTCCATAGACACATTCATATTGGTAGGGGGAATCATATAGGAATCATTCATCACACATCCTTCATACTGTCATGTAAGGTGGGTACTTATGTGATTTCCAAATGACAACATAACATGTTTACACCATATGGCATCACAATGAGATCTCACCCATTCACAATATGACACAATCATATCTGTATGGATGACAATCATGCATATGTAGTTGCTTTACACAGAATACATTCACAGATTCACCAAGAATGACATTACAAGGGAATCTCATCCTTCAACCTAACTTGTAGTCATGCATGCTGGTGTGTTTTATCAAATGATACATTCACATCTGTTTAACAATGATGAAATCACACATGAATCCTCACAGACATGCTATCAGCAATGACATAGTGATCATTGTGATCATTAGACACACTTAGGCAATTCATCCTAGGATTTAGCAACAGGAAATTCAGGAGTTTTCACATGTTCTCATAAAATACATATAATTTAGGTGATATATCCAATTCACATTCAGGCATTATGAATTAAAATACTTCTTGCATGGCGGTTGGTTACGCACTATTATGATGTGGCACAAACATTAATTCCATATGTTTACAACATTGAAAATACATTTGACTCACTGCATGGGTGCCTTAACTCAACACACAAAATTATGATACCTGTAGAATCTGGTTCTCATGGATTCATGAATTATAAGAAAACTATTTGGTTGTCCATGTGCTCATGTCACAATTAAATCTACTGACTTATGTGCTCCATCTACTTGACTATACACATTCCACTAAATTCTCTATTAGTGCTGGCACATGTAAACTAGTTTTTAATCTTACCAGTGGGCCATATACATTATGTCCTTACCACTGTACTAAGAACTAAGAATTCTGAAGTTCCTTAAGTCACTCTAATTCATTGTAGATTCAGTTTCATGCTTAAGAAATAAAATGTATAACATGTGTCTAATGTTTTATACATTAACTAAGTTGTTTAGCTGGGAGAAATTAAATTCATTATGGGTATTCTTAATTAATAGTTTATCTATAAATTATAACAATTAAATTAACTCCTTAAGAATTCATCACACGTGTTCACCGAGTCTACTTACCAAATCTTCTTCTAGGAAAAATAGGCTCACATTTAATCTAAGATTTAAACTAAATTATATTCACCTCATCAAAACACGACAGCTTCACAATAAGTGTCAACATTTTACATCACCAAGAAGTAAGGTCATAGATTTGGTTGTTTCCAAATACTGGCTGCTGCATGTATGGTCCTTCTTCTCCTTAGACAATTTTCTCACTTAGTCGTGGCGAGTTAAAAGCTACCATTCTGCAGGCACATCTTGGTTTGTGACCAGTCGCTGTTTTGTTGTTACAAATGAGGCCGGAAATCGATTGTAGCTGTTTATATCTCAGCTTTCTCCGTGTTGAAGTTTTACCCCATATCCGCTCTTGATTCCTGAAGTATGTAATTTCCAATCCGGGGCGGTGTCGATTTTCCACTATCCCCCAAGTTTAAATGGTACCAGTGGTTTACGTTCTAGTACAATTTAGTTTTAATTTGAGGAGACCTTGACAGCTAGTAACGGCTTGTGAGTCAGTATACCACAAGGGCAAGCGAGCAAGAGGGTAGACAACGATACAAGTTGGAAGATAACATCAAGAGATTGACGAACGTCAGCCTGACAGAATGTACAGTCAAGGCGAGAGATAGACAGTGTTGAAGATCCATTGCGGCCAACCTTCATTGTGGAGAGGCACCTGATTGATTGATTGATCAGAATATCGTAACGAAGATGTCAAGAAAAGAAGTCCAAAGAGTGGTGTTAATTTCTTATGATTATATATAGGTCCCCACAATGAATCAATCATAATTATGACCGAATAAAGGCAATCTATGAATAAACGATTGCAAGTAATAACATCGTTATATTTGATGAAATTACATTGGCACCTTTCCGTCTTGACAGACGATAGTTTGGTACATTGTGCTTCAAAAAGGCTTAATAACTACGATCCATGGCGGTGGCGAGTGTGGCTGGTAAGGCCAATTCTTGCTGCAAATGTTTGCCCACAGTAGGTGCATGTGAAAACATGGTCATTTCCACCATTTTGCACCATCTTACGTCTCTCACGCTCTGTGTGTGCTTTATCTGCAATCATTTTCTCCTTTGTCTTTATTCCATTTCTGATAGTTGCCCTCCATGCAACACGTTCAGCGGCGACGTGCTCCCAATGTGCATTATCAATGCCTGTATCAATCATGTCCCGCTTACACACATCTTTGTATCGTAGTAGAGGCCGACCCTGAGATCTCCTACCCGTCTGTAATTCACCAAAAAAGATGTCCTTTGGTATTCTACCATCATCCATCCTCCTAACGTGTCCTATCCATCTAAGTCTACGAAGACTGAGCATGGAATACACCGTCACACAACCTGATCTTTCCAATACTTCAGTATTTGTGATTTTGTCTTGCCACTTAATACCAAGTATTCTTCGCAGACACCGCATATGAAAGCTGTTTAAACGTTTCTCTTGGCGTGAGTAAGTTGTCCAGGTTTCACTGCCATAAAGAAGAGTACTAAGGACACAGGCTTGGTAGACGAGGACTTTTGTTTTGGCAGTAAGCTTCCTGTTCTCCCAGACTCTTTTTGCTAACATGTTCATTGTTGTTGCTGCCTTGCCAATCCTGATGTTGATTTTCTGATCGAGGGATAATTTGTTATTTACCTCTGATCCTAGATATGTAAAATGGTCTACTATCTCCAGTTCGGCGTCGTCAATAAAGATTGATGGTACACCATGTGCACCTTGTGACATAATCTGTGTCTTCTTTATGTTAATTGTTAAACAAAATTCAGAACAAGCATTAGAGAATGCATATAGTAGCTGTTGTAATTCTTCATCAGAGTGGGTCGTAATCGCAGCTATCATCCGCAAAAAGCAACTCTCTGATTAGTACCCTGCTAATTTTGGTCTTGGCCTTCAATCTCTGAGCACTTATAAAGGCCACCATCTGAGCGTGAGTGAATGTATATACCGTCATCCTGATCAGGAAAGGCATATTTCAGTAGAAGTGAAAAGTATATCCCAAAGAGGGTGGGGGCTAGTACACAACCTTGCTTAACTCCACTCTTGATTTCAAACTCTTCTGAAGTTGAGCCATCAAACTTGATTATACCGTTCATGCCTGTGTGGAACGATTCCACAATGGACAGAAGAGTTGGTGGCAGCCAATCATCTTTAGTGCTTTGAACAGCCCCTCACGACTGACCAAATCGAGTAGATATTTGATGAAATGTCATGTAATGTAAGGATAATATCCCTCAAACTGGGCGACGCGCTTTCGACAATGATATCTTCAGAGGATGAATGTATTTATATATCAATATAATGTATAAAAGACAGAATAATAAATGTACACATTGCGAAAACACTAAAAACAGTAAACTAGAGTGGATGGTTATTACAAATAAAATTACAGATACTAGTTCTAATGACGAAACCACATAGATGTGTGTGACAAAGTCCGGCTAGAATGTTTTTAAAAGACACGATTTATAAGCTAGCAGGACAATTGAAAAGCATCTTGTGAGAAATCACGGACGGTGTCCAACATTTTATTTCAACACAAGAACTGTCAAAGAATGGCTGAACAACAAGTACAAGAAAACAAAGACATTTTGAACAACAGCGAAACATATTTGGCGATGTTCATTTTAATGCTCTTTGTCACACCTTTCATTTCAGTCGTCGGAATTGTGGGAAATGTCTGCAGCATTTTAGTTCTGGCCAGACAAAACTGGAAGAAGTGTTCCAACATTCTCCTTCTAGGGCTGGCAATCAGTGACATAACGTATTTAATTGGTTTCAACAACCCGCCAAAGATAATTTACACAGTTTTTGGAAAACAGTCGTTTCTTTATCCACAACTTTCTTCTGTATTGCTATTTATCTTTTCCGAAGTTTGCCTTATCATGGATTGTTCATCAGGCCTGGCATCGCTAACACTTCCTATGTTGATAACAATAGAACGTCTAGTTACTGTGTTTTTTCCCTTGCGAGTGTCCAAAATAATAACACCAAGAAGAACATTGGTAGCCGTAGTAGGCGTGTTTGTGTTCTGGTACGGTACTTTTATCTACCCATTATTTTGGTTTGATCTAATCAGTGAATACAACGTTTCAGAAAACAGGACCGCGTACCTCATTGTCCGCTCCCGGCTATTCCACCAAGATAGAGGTGTCATACGACAAATTGAGGAGGCTTGGGCGTATCTCAGCATGCGTATTCCATCAACTTTCACCTTTATCGGCTGTGTGATTATCGGTGTAAAGGTGAAATTGGTCTCGCTGAAGAGGAGACAGATGACGGGAAAGGAGGTCAAAGGTTCTATGAATCGGACAACAAAAACCTTGTTAGCGGTCTGCGGGATGTACACAATCACGTGTGCTGTGACGTCGTTAACTGTCATCATACCAGAATACGTCTCTTTTTCTATCAGTGAGGATGAGACGACCAATCTGCGCCAGGTGACTTATCAAATTGTCAGTACCGTCGTCTGCTTAAACAGTTCGTGTAAT
Source organism: Cepaea nemoralis (assembly GCA_014155875.1). Lineage (NCBI taxonomy): Eukaryota > Metazoa > Mollusca > Gastropoda > Stylommatophora > Helicidae > Cepaea > Cepaea nemoralis. The sequence continues at coordinate 184,270 of JACEFZ010009283.1, read as the reverse complement.
TTTGTGATCTATATTGTGTTCAACAAGAACTTCAGACAGGCATACAAAGCCTTGTTTATCAAAGGCGCCAAAACCAAAATAGCAATGAGGAAACATTAGAAAAAATCTTCAGTTACTTCCAAACATTCCCTTGGTCATATTCAATTATGCTTTTCAGAGTTTGGTAATGGGTCATGTCCCGGTGAAAAAAACAATTCTGCGGCGTCTTCCGGTACAAAATGGTGGATAGGCTGTTGGGTTGTTAAGGTCTCTGGAGTGTTTTTGCATCTGACTACAGTTTGCTTACTCATTTTTCTCTACTTGGACTGATAACACATGGATCCGTCGCCCAGCTACTGAGTTAAGTCCGTGAAGCGACACTATGAGTTGTGGATTTCATGTGGAATGCTTTTATATCCGTCCGTGGTAGTCTTTATTGTGAACTGCATGTTTTTAAAAACATGGCAGACGTTCGGTTGCTGAATAGATGGTCTTGCCTTATGCAGTAATGTGTTTGCAACTTCTGCTTTCTTAGCGAATGCCGCTTCCATCGACGATTAACTGTAATTTTAATGGCCCATCGTTGTGTTGGCATTCAGGCATTCTGTATATCTGTGCGGGCTGTTGGTTTGTCGGGATTACTGTCTGTTCCACTTTTCACATGGGACAGTGAGAAGGATTTTTATGATATTCACTGGCACATGAACCGAGAATTATAGGGTGACCCTTTGCCGTGAAATTGGAAAAGTGACTAACGACTTTGGCCTCATGAAATGTCATATTTGTTTCCAAAGACCTTTAATGGAAGACGTAGTCTGTGAAAAACTAAGTACTGCAACCAACATACCGGTGGTCAGAGGACATTTATTCTGTATATACCAGATATGGCACCATACATTCTTTGGACATTCCATACGTCACATACGTTTCCTAACTCTCTATGCCTACAGCCATTGCAACCGTAAAGTCATAAATGCCTGGGATACAGGAACTGAACGTAATACATGTCAGGAAGAGATTGGGGTTCAGTAATTCGGAATCTTCAACATAAGTCCCACCTTGTCTGCCAATTGTCCATGATTCCTTTCCTTTCATCAGGATCGACTCAAACAACTCTTAAGAACTCTTCTCGTCACCTCAACTGACATAGATAAATTGTAGAAATATTCATCTTTTGAAATGTTGCCTTAGCTATGAGTATTCTGCATTTAACGCCTGTAACATATCATTCATCTGTTGTTATTACAGTACCCACATATTTCAATACATTCCTACGGAATCGGCACAGCCAGACGCGAGAGGTACATCGGGAAAACAAAGTGCTTCGTCAACCAACACAGAACTGGCACTATTAGCCACCGGACGCTGATGCATATGCTGGGGGGAGGATCTGAGCACCTATGGACATTTCCGGAGTGCAACGAAGATACCCCAAATGATAACTGATAACTGATAACTGATTCAATACATTGACTTGATTCAGATTGGTTATATTCACTTTTATGTTGCATTCGACGTATAATTTTTGTTTGTAATAAACATTACTACTGTTTGTGTGTCTGTGTAATTCGGTCGTTTTTCTCGACTTTCTGTTGCTATTACAGTAAAACTTCGATTATCCGTCACTGGTTTAACCGACACTTTCTTTTATCCGTCATAGTCTCACACACACACATACATATACACACACACACATACATACACACACACACAAATGCATGAGTATCAACAAACAAACAGACATCTTTAAAACTGCGCAACTGTGCAACAATGTAGGACTAAACAGTGAAAATATTACGCCAGAAGAAGTAACAGATTTGTTGGAATGTGACAAATTGGATGGAGATTTTGCAATTTTGAACGATCATGAAATTATTCATAGTGGGACTACCATTGAAGAAAAAGAAGTTGATGACGATGAAGGATCAGTTCTTAACCCAAAACCTACAACTAGCCACTCAGAAGCAGAAACAATGTTGTTAAAGTCCATCGACTGGTTTGAAATGCAAGGGGAGGAAAATGGAACAGTCCTACTTCTGTGCAAGATACGGAACATCGCCGCGCAGAAAACTTGAGCCTCAAAGACACAGAAAAAGATGAATGATTATTTTAAAGTAACTTAGGTTTACAGTATTACAATACATGTCTGTACATTACTACTTTTATTTGCTTGCTTGCGTTCGCTGGCTGTGAACTCCAGCGTGAAGTCCTGTGTGTCGGATGAAGACATCCTTATTGGTGTGCAGACTGGTAGTTCCTCACCCTGCAGGAAGATACTCTCCGATTTCGGAAGAATCAGCGATCCTACGTTAGCCAGGACCCCGAAGGGACCTGTTGCCCAGGATCCTGATAGCAGGATTAGAAACCAGATTGATTACATTCTAATTAGCAGAAAGTTTCGAAATACGTTATCAATTGCAAAACACAGTTCCCAGTGCTAACTGTTATAGTGACCACAGATTACTTACAGGTAAATTTAGGGTAAAGTTAAAGAAAGTCAAGTATATAAAAGGAAACACTAACTATGATCTGTGTACATTGAAAAATGACAAGGAAATACAAAACCAATTCAACATATAAGTACAGAACAAATTTGATATATTGTCTGAGCTAGAGATCCTATTTCAAGATGTGGATGATCAATGGGAAATGTTGAAGAATTCAATAAGTTTGGCTGCAGAAACAACTATCCCAAAATTAAAGAAGGTGGGTCGTAAGAAGTGGATGACTGAAGAAATTTTACAGCTAATGGAAACAAGAAAACTCAACAAAAATAATCCTGCCAAATGTGAAGAAATTCACAGACAAGTCACAATATTATGTAAGGAGGCAAAAGAAGCATGGCTTGAGAAAAATTGCATAGAAATGGGAAAACGACACAAAAGTCAAACTACCAAATTAGTGCACAAAAGAATTCAGGAACTTACTAATACAAGAACAAGTACATCAGCAGGCTATCTAAAAACTAAAGATGGAAAAATCATAATAGAAAAAGATAAGATTCTACATGTATGGGCAGATTACGTGAAAACCCTTTATGATGATAACATAGATGAACAGTATGATATTCGATTTACTAATGAAGGACCGCCGACTTTGAAGATAGAGGTTCGAAATGTTCTTAAACATATGAAAGCTGGCAAGGCCCCCGGTGCAGATAACATCACAATGGAAATTATTAAAGCTTTAGAAGAATATTGAATAGAACAAGTCACCAGACTGCTGAAAACATTATATGATACTGGAGATATATCTTCTGAATTATGTAATTCTGTATTTATTGCAATCCCAAAGAAATCAGGAGTTTGGAATGTGATCAACATTGAACAATTAGTATAATGAGCCACATCATAAAGATTTTACAACGAATTATTATGCAAAGAGTGATGAAGAAAATACAACCTGAAATAGGGCAAGAACAATGTGGGTTTGTAGAAGGAAAGGGCACAGTAAATGCTGTGTATATGCTGCGATCAGTTATTGAACGTTCTATAGAAGTAAGAGGGAGTCTCTGTGGCGAAGTGGTCAAGCCGTTTGACTCGTGCTCCGAAGGTTCTGGGTTCCATTCCGGGCCGCGCCCTTCGGTTTACGAGTTAAATGTTTCAGAGACTACTGTGGGTCGTCGCTAAAAGCTACGGAGTTCGTGCTTTGTGCGGCGCTTTCCGCGCTGCGGAAAGAGACCGAGCCATATGGGATAAAACCCGGTGCAATGAATTCGACCCTGTCGACTTTTAAGCGACTTTCTATAGAAGTAAACAAAGATATACGTCTTTGCTTTATTGACTACATTAAGGTTTTCGATAGAGTAAGCCCACGATACCATGTCAACATGGTAGATATGCTTGCAGATCTACAAATTGATGGGAAAAACATTACACCTATAAAAACATATATTGGAAACAACAAGCTGCCATAAGGATTGATAATAAAGTGGGACAATATCAGCTTATTAAGAGAGGTGTGGTACAGGTATGTTTAATGTCTCCAGATCGTTTTTCCCTATACAGTGAAAATATTTTCAGAAATGTAGAAGATATAAATGGAAGCATCATTGGAGGACGAATCATCAATAACATTAGATATGCAGATGATACAGTATTGATTACAGACAATGAGCAGGATCAGCGTCAATTAGTAGTAGATGCGGTTGTTGTACACAGTGAACAACTGGTGTTAGAATTAAATTGTAAAAAGACACAGATTATGGTCGTCACTAGGAAGAAAGAAATACCGCAATATAATATACAAGTAAATGGAAATATTCTTCAACAAGTGAATCGGTACAATTATCTCGGAATAGTCATAGCATCAGATGGGAGATGCCTTAAAGAGATTAGAACAAGAATCGCTATGGCGAAAGTAGCCTTTAGCAAGATGAAAAACATACTGACCAATAAAAAATATGTCAATTGAAATGAGAAAAAGAGTGTTGACGTGCTACATTGAGTCTGTACTTTTGTATGGATGTGAAACTTGGACAATGAGCAGTCAAGCTGAAAAACATCTGATGACTGCAGAAATGTGGATTCTGAGGAGAATGCAAAGAATACCATGGACAGGCAAAAAAAAAAAAAAACCAATGACCAAGTACTACAGGAGACAAATGAAAATCGTAATTTAATTAGAGAAATTAGACGTAGACAGTCAAACTTTTTTGGACATGTTATGAGAAGAAATAAACTGGAGAACTAGGTGGCAACTGGCAAGATCGAAGGGAAAAGACCAAGGGGAAGACTGAGAAGTAAATAGCTTGGCCACATGGCATGGTCGAGACAGGAACACTGAGCTGATCCACGACTCTGGTGATCGAGTGAAATGGCTAGTCATAGCCGCCCACGGTTTCCTTCATGACGCATGATGAATGTTTTGCACATACCTTGCAAACGCTATCAACTGAGAACGCGATACCACATCAGTCAATTCATCAATTTAAATTGAATAGAGCCTAAATGCTGCAGATTTGATCTCTTGCACAACTTGATACTTCATGTCACTGGCTGTATCTCTGATCCTCCTTTGAACAGTGTCGTCTGATAGTGAAACCGCTGCAAATTTTTTCTTTGATTCATTTCCCAATACAATTTCCACCATCTTGAGACAACAAGGTTTGATCAATGTTTCCCCGATTGTATGTGGTGATTTCTTTTCTGCTTCGCTATCTCCAGTGCTACGACATGGGAAGCTTCACTGACCTTTTGGTTTGTTTCTTGGAATGCCACTGTTAAATCTAGTCTCATCCTTTTGACAGCATTCCCAAGACGTTCAAAATAGGTTTTTGTCCTTGTCCTTGTGTTGAGAATGAACATTCCACAAATGTTTCCTCAACTTTGTCGGTCTCATAGAATCATTTGACAAACCTTTACTACAAATAACACACCGAGGTCGTTCTTCTCAGTTGATGACGATATTTGTGAAACCATATTGCAAATATGAAAGAACGTACTTTCTTTTTTTTTTGAAACTCATCTTGGGCTTCAGATTCTGTAAATATAAAACGAAAAAGTCAAGATCAACACACATAAACACCCACACACATGTATACACCCACGCACATACACACACATATACGTACAGACACACACACACACACACACACACACACATATATATATATATATATATATATATATATATATATATATATATATATATATATATATATATACCAAAATACACATATATTTTATATACACCCCCCTCAGCACACACACACACATATATATATACACACCCAGACCACGTCATGCTGTGATGATGTCACCTTGCATGGCTTGTCTATCGGCGCTCGAAGATCTGAGCGGAGTCGTGATGACAAGTTATCCAAAAATAAACAGGCCGGTGTAGAGTGATGAAAAATTACACATAAATACTACAATGGATGTCGAATGCAAAAATGCATTCATTGGTATTCAAATCGCTGCGAATATTCCATAACGATATTAGTCATCGTTTTAGTATGACAAGGAATCGGCTAATTCCTGCTATTGAAATATCACATAACAGCATGCCATCTTCTTAATTTTCATTTGATTCGCTCTTAATAGTCGAAAATTACACAGTATACATGAAAATTGAAGCTAAATTTAATAACATACTAGAACACGTTTAGGCGTCTGCATAAAACGTGATTTGCAGGTCTACTTACGTTATAGAACGAATCTCAGAAGGGCTAAAAGCACAGAACTATAATTATGGAGGGAAAACAATATCGAGTAATCGGTTCTTGTATTAACACGATCTTGAAATAATCGGGGACTTTAACTTCACAAGTACGCTTAACCTCCGGAACGCGTTTTGTGTGGTCCTGAAGCCAATTTGAAAATGCCAATCTGTGGTCTTAATTCCCACCTCTACCCGCCCTGGAAACCCTAAAATTCCCTCCTGGGGGGGGGGGGGGGGGTGGATATTCTCCACCGGTTGAGAACCACTGTTCTACAGGAACCTCGCGTTTGAACAGGGGGGGGGGGGGGGGGGGGGAGTTGGGAACACTTTCCTTTTTTTTTTTTTAAAATGGGATATTGGGATACAAATTCTGACACAAAGTACAGAATCCATGGATTAATGGATATCTATATGCTATAAATTAGGTAAATATAAATATACGATAACATATATGCAGTCACACACATACACATATATATATATAAAAAGGGATCATGGAATATGATTTTATGAGATAGAAATGGATGAAAAGTCAATGGCCTAACATTTGATCGCCTGGGTGATCGTTTTGGAGACTTATTATAAGATTATATATTATTTATAATATAAATTTTATTAATATAAATATTATATATATATGAGTAATCGGGGCTGATATAAATAGATATAATATGATTAAATATTATATAACTCCGGTTCGGTTGTGGGTCCTGAAGAATTTGAAAATAACAATCTGTGGTCTTCATATATATATGGGGATATATATTATATAGGGGGGGGGGGGCTATCTAAGGGGACTGTTTAAGAATTTGAAATCTTTCCTTAAATGATTGTACAATGACACACAAATCCATGTCCTTAAACGGAAACGTCTAATGCAGTCTAACACCAGCAGGAAGAATGAGATAGAGGACGGAACAGATGCCTGCCTTTTGAATATATATATATATATATATATATATATATATATATATATATATATATATATATATATATATATATATATATATATATATATATATATCTTAAAAGGTTTCGGAATTCATCATGACACTTGGGAGAATGCTGCCAAAGACCGAAATTCGTGGCGTACATCATTATGCAAGGGTGCAGTCACATGTGAAGCAACCAGGACTGCAAGAGCTGTGAAGAAAAGGCTGGACAGAAAAACCACTGCAGGAGATCCTCCCCCTGGAACGTCAAGCGTCAAGCATTCTTTGCCCACATTGTCAAAAAACATTTCGAGCCAAAATAGGCCTTACCAGCCATCTTAGAATTCATGCTCCATACTTTCAACCCATCTGGATGAAATAAATGGTCATCATCATTCTTGATGGACAAACAACAACTATATCTATAAATACCCGTGACCTTCGACATCTTCTGAAGAAGGTAGAGTACATCACGGCATTCTGTGATGCTTGTGTTGGCTCTTTTTTGACAAAGTAATAAATCAATGTACATAAATATGTACTTTTTTTTTTTTAAACAGAGGAAGAAGAATACATTATCATAGATCCAGCGCATCTCCTTCGATGTTTAAATTAATATTTTTTTTTTTTTTTTTTGCATATTCTATTAAAAAGATTATTTCTAAATATTCGAGAGGTTACATATCAAAGCAGTGACATGTCAACTAACTCATCGGACTCCACGAAGGCAGTGGTAACAATGAAACAGGGAATTAATATTTAAGGAATTCTGCCTGTTAACACCTTTTAATGATTACAGTAAATTAGAGACATTAAGCGGAAACCTACGTTATCATAATGTCCCAAGGCAAGCATCATGCATTTACAGTACGTTTACTGTAAATTATTAAATCTACGCAAGCGCTCACGTGGTAAATTGTTAGATCAATATATTGAGGGCGTCTTTCTCACAAATTGTGGCGACGAGGATTACATTTCACTCCTATAATACCAAGAAACAATAGTCATCACAATTTGGTAAACAATTGCCACGTACCACTGTCAAAAAGAGATAAGTATGATAGCTTGGTTTTAGGTATTCACGACAACACCCAATTTTGTTATTTTATTGACCAAAATAAATTACTACAATAACAAATATCTATCATGGGAGGTAGCTTCAAGAAATGTGATCGTGGTCTCAAATTATGTTTTTGTTTCATTGATTGACATTTCGCTGCTGAAATGCCTCTAGAACTTCTCGCTAATAATGAGTTAAGAGGGTTAGGGAAAATAGACCTAAAATAATTCATAATCGGAGAAATTAAGCAGTGATAACAGCACAAGAACGTTTGTCACACAACACAAAGATGAAGTGAGCTAAAATATGATATTAAAATTAGAGAAATTGTCTCCTAAGATTAGATGAATATGATTAAATATATAGGCTAACATTCACGGTGCCAAAGTGGCAGGACCAGATATACGGAGATGTTTAATGATTTGTGTAGAGATGTGATATCTGCCCTTAGACAGATGCAATAGATGTGTGAGTCTGGCTGCACGACACATTTATATAGAGACAGCTGGAAAACAAGGGAACATCGGGGCATCTGGATTTGTATGTTCAGCGAACACGTATATTTGAAATTAAAAGTAGCATCTATAACAGTGAATAGTACATGAATATGTTGCAAAAACATTGAAAAAAGCAAACTAGATTGAATGGCCATCCCTGCTAACATCACGAATATACAATTTGCACAGTACACCAGTATTCAAGAGACACACAAATACACATTAATGTACAGCAGAAACGTGACAATGTCACAATAAAAATATATATGGCAGGGATAAAGCTGAAGGCATGACCAGATTTTTTTAAAGATTATATGCTAAGAGAAAAAGACAAATAATATCCAATAGCAAATTAAAAGTTACTTGTATGAAATCGCAGAAAAAAGAAGAAGAAACTAAAAGATACAGATTATCTTAAACAACATATCTGGGAGAGCAAGCATGTCTGAACAACCGCCACAACAACATGATAACATTTTGACTGACAATGAAACAGATTTGGCCATGTTCATTTTAATGCTTTTTGTCACTCCCGCTGTTTCAGTCGTGGGAATTGTGGGAAATGTCTGCAGCATTTTAGTTATCGCCAGACAAAACTGGAAAAAGTGTTCCAATATTCTCCTTCTAGGACTGGCAATAAGTGACATAATGTATTTATTCGGCTTCAACAACATACCAAAAATCATTTACACAGTTTTTGGAAAACAATCCTTTCTATATTCACGTTTTACTTCATCAGCTTTATTTATCTTTTCCGAAGTGTGTCTTATCATTGATTATTCTTCTGGCCTTATATCGCTAACACTTCCTATGTTGATAACAATAGAACGTCTAGTTACTGTATTTTTCCCACTTCGAGTGTCTAAAATTATAACACCAGAAAGAACATTGTTAGCTGTGTCTGGTGTATTTGTATTTTGGTATGGTAATTTTATCTACACCGTTTTCTGGTTTGAGCTGGGTGATAAATATGAGATTTCAGAAAACAGGACTATTTATATTATTATCCGCTCCGCCTTGTTCAAACAGGACAGGGATGCAGTATTTAAGATGGAGGAAGTATGGGCTTATATGAGCATGCGCATTCCCTCAGTGTTTACTTTCATTGGCTGTATTGTTATTGGTGTCAAAATTAAAATGGCGGCCATGAAGAGAAGGCAGCTGACTGGGAAACAAGTTAAAGGGTCTATGACTCGGACAACAAAAACATTGTTAGCTGTGTGCGGGATGTATACCGTCACTTGCGCTATTGCGTCTCTTCCTGTCATCATACCGCAGTATGTATCGTATTCCATTAGCGAGGAAACGACGTCAAACATTTGTCAGGTTACTTATCACCTGATTAGCACTGTCGTGTGTGTAAACAGCTCTTGTAATTTCGTGATCTACATTGTCTTCAACAAGAATTTCAGGGCTGCATACAAGGAGCTTTTTACCAAATGTGCCAAAACAACATTGCAATAGGGAAACATTTATTTGCATTTGCATGCGAAAGCATGCTGACATGTAGACAATGGATAGTTTCTAAAGATTAAACTAATAATTTTATGAATAAATCAACGAAAACGGAAAAAAAAATTAATTGTTCAGCCTTACAAGAAACAGTCACAAGGGACAGAATAGACTTTGCGGCTGTAACAAGACCGCCGGGGCTTGGACTGGTTTGCTACTATAGATAATATCCCCAGCCTTTGCTCCAACCACCTCACTAGCACTTCACATCTACCAGGCCCCACACAAGCCGGGACAGCTGAACCTCCCCTCCCCTACCTAGGGTTTCCTAACCCAAGGGGCTCGGACAAAACACCAGTCATACCACTGCACAAAGTCATAGCTAACAGAACAACATTTAATTCATAACTACGTCAACTGCAACACAGAGAAGGATGGCTGAAAGCCAGACTATAAGACAATATGTACACGAGCAGATCTACAGATGATTCTTCTTCATCATAGAGACTGTGACTATAGTTCGTGCGGTTGTCCAGTCGTGGTTACGACTCACCCAAGAACGTCCAGTGGACAGGAACTCCAAGGTCTGATGCCTCTCCAAAGTTCCTTCTTCTTTCAGTGATCCAACTCTCGGGCTGATCAAGCGTAGTACCACTGCCTGACCGGCACTGCACAGGTGATCAAGGATCCTCCCCTTGATGTCGTACTATATCACCGTCACACTCTACGGATGAAGTCTGGGCCGACCCTAGAATACTAGCTGTCTCCCAACTGCAGACAAGTACGTGTATCACCGTACCCTAATATTCAAGAGCCTGGTTGCTCTTCTGTCTCGTAAGTGACTGACACACTGATACGTCACCTATAACATGAGCGTTCGCTCCACATAAACACAATGTCACTTGCAAAGCCTAACAGGTGAATACCACCCTTCACCTATTCCACATAAACACAATGTCACTTGCAAAGTCTATCCGGTGAATACAACACTTCACCTATTCCCATGTCTCTTGGAATAATAGATCTTCACAAATTCTCAAGTAACTACCCTGGTCGATGGGTGTCAATCACATCCTAACCAACACTGTCAATGTTCAACACCTCGGAATGGGGTAGATCCCTACCCTATCAAGCATGTCACTCCGGTGTTCACACCAATAAGTAAATCAATGTCTTAGGCCACTGGACCAAGTTTCGGCTTCACAAAGGTAAACCATTGTAGGTACACACCACACAAGCATGATAATATACAAAGTGTCCCATGACGACCCAGCCGGGCCGGAAGCATAACAAACAGGCCATGGTGACTGGTAACAGAGATCACTTCTATCAACTTTGAAATTCACTACCTTGCAATCATCAAGGTTCATCTGAGTTCGAATTCCACCAGTGCTTCACTGGCTAGAATCAACAGACGTTTCAGTCTTGGATCCTATCGGGATCTGTTGACACTCGTCGGACTCTCTGCGGCGGTCATAGCATAGACCGACCGACTTATTCAGACTCAGACTTTTCAATCGTTGATCTCGGCAGATTCCGATGACCGCTCCCAGTAATGCCTTAACCATCATCTTGATCGGCACTGGAATGAGCCGGTCCCTTAGAGCTCATGGTTAAACTCTGGAATCTCCTTAGGTATAGCAATAACAAATCCTGAAACACGGAGGGGGTGGTGTGAGTACTCAACTACAACAAGAACTAACTGCATATCCACTATTACACCTGCCTCTAAGTCATACATAATGCAATACAGATATATGTATGAGATCATCACATCATAGATCCACTCTTAACTATAATGTATAGGCATGATGATGTAAGAGAAAGCAATAGTACACCTGTACATAGTCAAGTAACTCGTCTGGGCTACCACTAGCCCCCTAGCACCAGTGTCGACTGTATGACTCTGTCAAAGCATCCTTCGCCTGGTGCTAGTCCACTCCTGTTTCATCTTCCCTCATCAATCAACAAATACACCTACTTCCTTTCAGTGTAGTGATTACTTTATCTAGGAGGTGCCCAGCCGGACAAATCCTCCTTCCACACATACTCACCAATTAACCAATCCTTTCACCCATGGATTGATCAACTACACACATTAATAACTATATGTCCATAATAAATTATACTCCTTATAATTCATTACTATAGTATTAACTAAGGATAACTCATGAATTGTTAAACTTAAATAACAAACTCATATCACAGCCATCGCTCCGTCCTGGGATCCCTGTCCCAGAACCTGAGTTGCCTTTTAGTAACTGACCTTCCATTCAGGCCGGTCATCTCTGTGCCGGTCGAGCACAGCTTTGGTGGCCATCCACCAATACACTTTCCCACAGCTACTGTGGGTCTCGTGCATCTTGTCCCGTGACGACTTAGGTCACGTCATCCAATGTAGCAAGGCCTCCAGCCTCTCCTCTACCAAAACTCAGCTCCTCATTTTTGGGGGTTCATGCCCCTAAGATACTACTCCTACTTCACGGCAGTACCTCAAGAACTCCATGAACAGAGTCAGGTTTCTGGAAGAGTAGAATAATAGAGACAGACTCGGTTCTGTTCCTATCTTGGATTTACCTAGACGCAACGGCCTCGAATTACAGAGCGCCGCATCACTCTCGGTCGGGTATGTTCACCCATCGGATACGCACGATCGCTTTGGGGTCGGACCTGCAACCTATCGGGTCGGGCGGACCGGCCTACTTCCCAGTCGGTTGACTAGACATACGCAAGATTGAACACGCACGGTCACACTAGCGGACAGACATGTAAACAAGCAGTGACAATAGGTCTCATAAATACTTCCTATCAACTGGTATCCACTAAATGTAACACCAGCCTTCCTACGTGGAATAACACTGGTACCATTACACCGCAAATACTTACCTGCTGATCTTTCCCTTGAATCACACCTTGATTCCAAGAATAATCACCACCACTGATCTAACATATAAGGTACAATCCAACTCAAACGAAGCAAATTATACCTCTATAATAATAACAAGCCCTAACTTATCATTATTAACAGCAACTAGCATTTCTATGTAATGAATGACAAACAACCTGCCTTGCGTGTGTAATTACTAAACCAAACAAGTCACTGCTACACACTTGGTAAAGTACCGGAATCTTCCTTGCACAAAGCAGTGATAATATCATACATATCACTAACCATGCAAATCATTTGTAAACAAACAGTTTATAATTCTATCAATCTACAAACAAAGGTTTTACGCTAGTACTAGAAAGAACACACGTTCCGGCCTTTTGTGTATACACACTCCCAGCTGTTGTGCAGGCTGGCTCCGTCTGTCAACACATTACCTAGCCGATCGATAATCGCTAATTAAAAATGCAGGCGGCCGGCGGTATATTTATGCGCTTCGCGAAGACGATTCCGGTCGGCGAAACATTCTCTCGGGAAGGTAGGCGCGGTATAAGGACAACAGTTAAACAATAGACAAAGTATTCAACTGACCTGTGATTCCGAAATCACAATCTTGTCTGCTGATGTCCCGCTCTGGCTGCGAACACTGACATCAAATTTCAGCAGCACATTTCTGCGATCTTTCTACGCTGAGGTCCGACTGGCGACTGATCACGACCAGCTAAGTGCGTCGTCACAATGCCTTTCACGGGCCGAGTGAATTCCGTGAACCACGGAGAAGTCCTGCTTCACGGATTTGATCCACCATCCCGTGTTCCATGAGGCAATTGTGAGTCTAGCGTGATCTTGACCACGTACGCAATTACTGGGGGACATTCTAGATTTCTCTAGAAATAACCAGAATCGTGACGTCACGCACTACTTTAGACGGAAAACCCCCTGTTTATTGTTATTAACTCCAGGGAGACTAACCCTTCGCCATCCCATCAAAGGGATATAACTCAGAGACCAGACTATCTGCAGTCGTTTCGTCACATCGGCTAGAAAGTCTTCGTCGGCACACAAATACAAAAATAACCTATAAATACTACATAACAAATATAAAATATACGTCTAACGTACTCTAGTTATTTGAAGCAACCCAAAGCACAGAAATCGAACTGAGAGCCACGTTGGTCAGCTGACCGGAAGTACGTAAGGGAAATAATGACAGAGGAAAAGGCCAAAATCATTAGTGATGATACAAGTGGGTTGGGACAAGAACCCAAAAAATTGAAGGGGAGTGTGAATGGCCGGCACGTGAATTAAGTTAATTATATAAATGAAATGGCTAGTACTGCGGTGAAGCTGTGGAAATGTAATCAATGAAAGTGATAAGAGAACAATTAAAACAAACAAAGTATAGTACAGCTTCACACACACACACACACACACACACACACACACACACACAACACACACACACACACAACAACAACAACAACAACAACAACAACAACAACAACAACAAAACAACAACAGAAGAGCAAAATACAAACGACGTTTTTTAATTTTCTTTGTTCGTTTAAAGTCATCTACATTTCCACAGCTTTGCAGCAGTGTTACCCATTTCATTAGCGTCATTGAGCGAACAATTTCCAGCCTGTCGAGTGGTTAAATTTTTGTATACCCATCGAGACGATGATTTTGTAAATTGTCCTGGACTCCCTGATTAACCCGACCTAAAATGGATACCAGAAGACGTTCTGGAAGTAAAGGCGGTAACGAAAACTATGGAGTACGAATTGGTTTAAGCAGCATCTGGCTAGAAAGTTACACCCGATACTCCTTAACATGTTTTTTTTTAAAAGATTCCTTTAATGTACTTTAATTACTCCGTTTCTTACTCTATATTGACAAGTATATAGAGTGGTCAGATGTTCAATCCCGGACGAGCGCCCACAATCCGACACTCTGGATAAATCAGCATAACCTGCAACACACTAGGCTGATCTCCTTACAGCCGCTTACTTGACATGTCTACTCATGACGAGCGAGACGGGTCAAAACTCCACTTATCACAGGGACGTACGACATTTAATTAGACCTATAGTGCACACTAGTTAATTAGTCACTTAGTTAGCTAGCTAACTAGTTAGTAAGTTAGTAAGTTAGCTAGTTAGGAAGTTAGTAAAATAGTTAAATAGTAAGTAAGTAAATTAGTTAGTCATTTAGTTAGCTAGCCAGCTAGCTAGCTAAAAAGTAAGTGAGTGAGTGAGTGAATGAGTGAATGAGTGAGTGAGTGAGTGAGTGAGTCAGTCAGTCAGTCAGTCAGTCAGTCAGTCAGTCAGTCAGTCAGTCAGTCAGTCAGTCAGTCAGTCAGTCAGTCAGTCAGTCAGTCAGTCTGTGGGTGAGTGAGTAAGAAAGTAACTAAGTAAGTAAGTTAGTAAGTTAGTTAGTAACTAAGTTAGTTAATTTGTTAGTTGGTCAGCAGATATTGCTCATTGCACATCGATCTGTAAGTGCTCAGATACTTTCCTCAGTACCTGTCTCAACGTGTAATGACGTGTTGGCCGATTATTCTTCTTTGGCTCCCAACACGTCGCTCTAGTCGAGCTTCACGCGGCTTGACTTGATGTCTCTACAGTCTTGTCAAAGTTGCAGAATCACTTACATCCCTTGAATTAATTACTTACCCTGTCTCTCCAAGTTGAGTTCAGGATGTCAGCCTTGTCCACTACTCGTACATTCTCCCACATAAGCCAAGCTAGTTCGTTTCCTCTTACACGCGTGTGCCCTGGACAAAAATGAAAAAGATGTTAGCCAGTTTCGACCTCCTCAGAGATTCAAGCCATTGCCTTACGACCAGCTTTTCTCAATCTACCTTAGCATACTCATAGACTAAAGGTAAATGTCAAGAAGTTATTTCATATTTTTTAAACATCTCATTTCTGTAAAACAGCCAAACATTCACATCATCACCACCAAACACGTGCTAGTTCTCCTTACCACAGCAGAATATTGTTTAATATCATAAACGTATCATCAACATTAAGCTTATCAAGATTCACATGCAAAGTTTCCCCCCCCCACTCACTCTCCGGCCCCACACCCACACCCACCCACACACACACACACACAGAGAGAGAGAGAGAGAGAGAGAGAGAGACAGACAGACAGAGAGAGAGAGAGAGAGAGAGTGACCAGTCTCTCCCTCCACCAGCGAACGACAATCCCTTATCCATCGTGACAGTGACAGCATAAGGTCCTAATCATTACACCAATGTGTCCTCATCAAAATTCACAATTTACGGGTAACCTTGTGATAAATAAGTTACTTCCGTTTTCCAGAACGTAGCGATAAATTATAGGTTGATTTTCTATACAAGTTTACCTTCAGTAGGTTTCCAATGCTTTCTGAACGAGAAGTCAACGTGTAACTCAACTGATCTCTGTAGGGAATAAACCTGCTACTTAGCTAGCAGCTCAATAAAGCTTAAAAGCGTACGCTCTTAACCTTTCGGCCAAGCTAACCTCTGTCGTGAGATGGCTGCACGAATTCCACAAATCATTCACTAGAGTACGCTATGCTGCGGCCAAGGTGTTACGAACACGATTCGCAATTCCGCAAACCACGTTAGAAACACAGATGCGAACGATTTAGAAGCGGACAGCTTTAGTTGATTTTCAAACAATGTTATGAGCGTCGGTCGTTAACAAAGCAATAATAATATGCTGAATATAAACTTGCATACTAAATGATAACAGCCGAAAATGCAGGGGTTGACTGCGATGTCCTGTATAGGGCATGCAACTAGCTTGTTTACTCTTGATTACGAGCTGTTTTTGCGCTCTCTGGATAGATGTTAGCACTTGAAACCATTGCTGATTAGCAGTGTTTCTAAAGCTGCGAGTGGAAAGGATAATGTTGAGTGAGATCGTGTTCGGATAAAGGAGATCGGCCGTATTAAGAATGACGGCTCTATGTTGATTGAGATGCTTGGTGGATGCAGGGACAAACAAAGTTAAACATGGTTAGACAGCATCAAGAGATGTGCTGGGGGGAGTTTTATTGAGCGCACTGTGAGGATGTTGGGCAGACTGTGTTGAGACTCGTTGCAACTGTCTTGGATTTGTTATATTAGAAGTTGTTGGTGTTGGTGATGACAACGATGATGGTGATGATAATTATGGTGGCAAGATGATGGACACGACGATGGTTATAAAGATGACGTTTAAGACCACGATGAAGATGTCGTTGATGATAATGCTGATGTCGACGATCATGATGATAATGATGACGCCGTCGACGATGATGATATTGGTTAAACGATTACGACGATGAAAGTGATGATAGCGACAATGATAATGACGGTGTTGATGATGACTGTAATGATTATGATGATGACGATGATGGTGATGATAATGATGATGATAATAATGATGGCAAGACGATGACGACGATGATTATTATGAAGATGACGTTACAACAACAAAGATGATGACGTTGATGATGCTGATGACGACGACGATGATGTTAATAATGGTGAAATCATTGACGATGATGATAACGGCGATGACCATAAGCAACATCTAACACCTGACAGTAACTCACAACCTCTTTAGTCTTATTTAACATGTGATACATTTGAACAAAAAGCAAAGCTGTGATTTGTATGCAATGTGTTTTAAATGCAAAATATGACAAAAAAGCAATTGTGATAAAAGACAGGTCGTTATGAAAATGTTTTTGTGGCTTTAGTTATCTGTCTCATCGTGAATAGGTTTAATTTTTGAGGCAATGTCATGTGTTATTGATTTGTGGGTGAGTCTCATTTGTGAGGCGTGGCCATGTGATATTGACTTGTGAGTACGTCTCATTTGTGAGGCGTGGCCATGTGTTATTGACTTGTGAGTACGTCTCATTTGTGAGGCGTGGCCATGTGTTATTGACTTGTGAGTACGTCTCATTTGTGAGGCGTGGCCATGTGATATTGACTTGTGAGTACGTCTCATTTGTGAGGCGTGGCCATGTGTTATTGATTTTTGCATGGGTCTCATGTGTTAGGCGTGGACATGTGGTATTGACTCGCCCGTGTGTTGCCGGGGCCCATGCGGGGGAGCAAAGAATAGTAACACTTTGAGCTGTGAGTTTCACGTGGAATGCTTTTACATCTGTCCGCGGTTGTCTGTAGTGTGAACTGCATGTTCGGAACGATGGCAGCCGGTTGTTGCTGGATTGACTGGTTTGCCTTTTCGGTCTCACGAGTGCATTTTTCAGGAGATTCCTGGGAGTCGCCACTGGAGCTACCAAGTTCGTGCTTTGTACGGCACTTTCGGCGAGTTGTCCTGCGGAAAGAGACCAAACCATATGGGATAAAACCCGGGTCAATGAAGTCTTTCTGGTGACTGCCGTTTCCATCGACGATGAACTGTATTTTTCATGGAGGTCTTTTGTGTTGGTATTCTGTAGGCTGCATTATGCACAGTGTACCTGTGCGGGCTGTTGGCTTACCAATACTCCTGTCTATTCCATTGTTCACATTGGGCAGTGAGGAGCATTTTGTGTGGTATTCACTGGCACAGGGACGGAGCAATATGGGGACGACCCATTGCCGTGATGTTGGAACCACGACTAACTAACTAACTAATGTGATATTGACTTGTGTGTGGGTCTCGTGTGTTAGGCATGGTCATGTGGTAATGACTTGTGTGTGGGTCTCATGTGTGAGATATGGCCATGTGGTAATGACTTGTGTGTGGGTCTCATGTGTGAGATATGGCCATGTGGTATTGACTTGTGTGTGGGTCTCATGTGTGAGATATGGCCATGTGGTATTGACTTGTGTGTGGGTCTCATGTGTGAGATATGGCCATGTGGTAATGACTTGTGTGTGGGTCTCATGTGTGAGATATGGCCATGTGGTAATGACTTGTGTGTGGGTCTCATGTGTGAGGCATGGCCATGTGGTATTGACTTGTGAGTGTGAGGCTTATATATCACTATGGCCAAGTACATTGTCCAATGATCTGGGCTTGTTCACATCTCACAATCTATGACATAATGTACTGAGATGTACTGGCAACTTCCCCTGTCATGACGAAAACTCACTGCTTGTGAAATGAGATGCTTGAGAAAAGCAGCGAACAGATCAAGAAATGATCATATTAGAAACGAAGAGATCTACAAAACAGTTTAAATGCAATGATAAGCAAAGACTTAACTGGTATGGCCACCTAGTGAAAATGAACCCAATGTCATTAGCAGCAAGTACATACAACATGAAAATGCAAACATCAAGAGGCAGGGGAGGACCACGAAACAGATGGATCGACGGAGCCATCAACATCTAACAACCCACAACATCTCATCATACCAAGGGACAGAGCGAGCCTTTGTTCGTAAACCAATCATCAAACAAACCTGCGATTCCTATCGGCATAAGAAAGAAGGTGACGAAAAGTTGTCAAGAATCTTTTCACATTTTTCTCCTGTGTCTCTTTTGCCATAGATATGTCCATGTTTTACTTGCGGCGTCTGTGGTGTATGGGTAATGAACGCGATTCGCAATCCCACATAGAAAGTGGAAACGAACTGCAGGTGATTGTGTTGATTTTTAACAGTGGTATGATCATCGGTCTTTCAGAAAGCAATGGTGAACTACTGAGAGTAAACGTGTCTAATATATCCTCAAAAAAAAAAAAAAAATGCTGAGGTTGACTGCAACGCCATGTAAGGGATATGAAAATAACTTACCAATACGTTCCTGATATTATTTTCTCTTAATTTGGTCACACATGTCAGATGTCTCTTTGTGATGTTTATGATAAGTTGTCGTTGTGTCTGAAACTCTTTCAATAACATTTAGATTGCTTATTTTGTCTATTCGTGTTTAGTAAACTCCATGCATTGCTTTGTAACCTCATAGAAAGCATACGGATGAGCCCACAAGGTGAAGATATCACTTTCCACAATAGGACAAGAGCAGTCAATAAGTGTGAACACAAGAATACTATTAGAGAAAAGGGACATGGAAAGACTGCCTTAATCAGTTTAGAGAGAAACACCACACGACTGTAGAATCTCACCAATACAATACGTGTAGATTTGTTTGAACTTTAGCGTAGTCCATACACGTGCTAATACTTCTAGTCTACTGGACTGATTTTTGCTTAGGGTTAGCTTTCCCTATTACCAGTGTCCCTCGCCATCAGGCGAACCCTGAGTCTTCAAAGTTAGCTGCAAATTACTTCCCCAAATCAAGGATGGGAAGTCAACACTTCAGTCCAGCTGGTTGAAACTGCTACCTTTGCCTCAGCTCACGGGATGATTAATAACGAACGCTCTTATCCATTCGGCCATGCCGACCTCAATATAAAACAGAGATATTCAAGACTATGCTAAACAGAAACATGGGTTCTGTAACTGGTAAAATAGCAACAAGCCTATTGGCCATAACTGATTACACAGAGAGCATGATTTACAATAACTATGGAAAGAACAAAAGAAGTTAGAAATCAATCCTGATCAATCCCGACAAGGAAGAATCCCCGCGGAGCATATTTCGACAAAATGCACTTCCGGTCAAATATGGCTGACAGGCCGGTGATACGTAAAGGTCTGTGTGTGATTTTATTTCTAGAGATGGTTTTCTTGTGCGAATCTCCTCATTTTGGAAATTATCATTTGATTTGGTCAACAAGATACTGGCCAGGCTGTTTGGTTCGGAAATAAAATGCTGATAAAATGTGAAATACTTCAATTTTCAATAGTAAACATTCTGTTGTTATGTAAAGGTCAAGGAGTCGCATGAAGAAATTCAAAAGTACTAAACAGCATATGTCCACAATATTTATGTTTTCGGGATATAAGAGCTTTGATTCAAAGTACAGAAGAACAGAATCGTAAAGGCAACTATTTCAGTCATGTGCCTCTTTGTTGAATATTTTGGATTGTTCATACCAACGGTTCTTGTAAATACGTCATTAAGTATAATAAACTTTTCTTCTGGGGTACTCTCAAACGCAGTGGCTAAAGCTGTTGTACACTGGCGGTGAAGTCATTTTTTGGTTGTATCTATAAATAACAGACCGGAAGAACAGCACTATGTGCTCGTGTGTCGAGTAAGACCATAGTCTACTCTTGCAAAGGATAGGTGCTGAAGACGGAGGCAGCCAGCCAGGAGGCGCACCACAGAAATCAGGCTGCCACGCAATAACGCCGTGAATTATGTCGACAACTGCTACATGTTATGGTGCTCGCCCTGCTCTAGTCCCACAGACAGGTGCAGTGCCGGGCTTTATGCCTCGTAAGGGTCTAACCACAAATAAGGGAGGTCCTTCTCAGATGTCCAGCGGAGCTAGAGGGCCCAAGCAAAGACTTAAAATAATGCACTGGAATGCAGAGGGTATCACCAAAAAAAGAATAGAACTAGAAAACATCTTGGCCAATGAAAATGTAAGTGTATGTTGCTTGCAAGAAACTCACCTGAACGAAAATATAGCCTTCAAAATCAGAGGCTACCAATGTTACCGATCTGACCGAAAGGACAGGAGAAAGGGTGGGATACTGACTCTTGTCAAAAACAACATTCCTGCTTCCCAATTTGAAGTTCACATGGAAGGGGCTGAGTATCAGGCACTTAAACTTAAGACAGACAATACATTGGACATTGGACACACTACCATTAAAAGGAAAAATGATTGTGTGTGGCGACTTCAACAGCCATTCGCAGAGCTGGGGCTATGATCACATGGACCAGAGAGGAGAGAGATTGGAAGATTGGCAGGATGAGAATAGATTCATCCTGATTAACAAGCCGTCTGACCCACATACCTTCTATTCGAGATCATGGAGCTCTACAACTACACCTGACCTGGCGTTTCATTCACCAGACCTGGAGTGGAACATTACACGAATTGTTGGGAAACAACTTGGTGGCAGTGACCATCGGCCAGTCTTTCTAACTGTAGAAAATGAGCTTGTAAGTGAAAGCAGCACCATCTCGAGGTGGAACTACAAGAAAGCAGACTGGGCAATGTATAAGCATCGCACTAGCATACTGGTTAGAAACCTGAACACTAAGAAGGACATAAATAAAGTTGTTGAAGAGTTTGGGAAATGCATACTACAGGCAGCACGTGAAACAATACCAAGAGAAGCCCGTAAACATTATAAACCCTACTGGAATAGTGAACTGGAACAGTTGCATAATGATGTGGATATATGTAGAAAACAAGCAGAGGCCAATCCCAGCCAAGAGCACCACAATAAATATCAGCACGCAAAAGCCAAATTTCAAAGGGCCCAACTGCAGGCTAGACGGAAAACCTGGCAGGAGAAAACAGAGTCACTGAACTTTGAAAAAGACACAAGAAAGTTATGGAGGCTAATAAAACAGCTTAACGATGAGGGCACAGGGAGAAACTCAAAAATTGCTCTACATAAAGACGGAAACACATTAACAGGAAAGCAAGCAGCTGACCATTTTGCGGACTCATTCGCACAAGATAACAATATTGAAATTAGTCCAGAGAAACAACTGGAGATTCGAGAGAAATGGCAAAATACAGGACAGAAGGAAGTTGTACATGAGGTTATGGAGACACCTATCACATTCAGTGAACTGGAGCTAGCCATTTCAAAACTGAAAATGAGAAAATCACCAGGAGCTGATGGTATCTCCAATGAAATGATCAGGAACCTAGGAACAGAGGCCAAAGCAAAGCTGCTAGAGATCTTTAATAATACATGGACCTTAGGCAGTGTTCCACAAGTCTGGAGAGAAGCAATCATGATACCCCTCCTAAAATCTGGGAAAGACAGTTCCATTGCCTCCAGCTACAGACCCATTAGCCTCACCAGTTGTCTCTGCAAAACAATGGAACGCGTCATGCAATCACAGACTACAGTGGTACATTGAAAGTGAAAACATCCTTGTGCCACAACAGGCTGCCTTTAGGCAGTGCTACTCTACGGAAGATCAGACAACCTACCTCTCTCAAGAAGTTGAGGATGCATTCCAAGAGAAGAAGCTGGTACTTGCGGCTTGGATAGATCTGAAGAAAGCCTTTGACAAAGTCTGGAAAGAAGGTCTGATGAGGAAACTGAGAAACTGTAAAGTCAATGGAAGAATGTACAAATGGGTAAAAGCATACTTGCACAACAGAAGAGCCCGAGTACAGATAGACGGTCTCAAGAGTAAGAAAGTACTATTGCGTCATGGTGTTCCCCAGGGCGGAGTCCTGTCCCCAACACTTTTTCTAATCTTCATCAATGATCTTGTTGCTAATCTACCAAATGGAATTAAAGCGGCAATGTACGCTGATGACCTGGTTTTATGGAGCGCAAATGAACATGCATCAGTGGCCACCATATTGCTACAAAGAGCTGTAGATACATTTGTTGCATGGGCGGATAGATGGTGTATCAGCATAAACACTGACAAGTGCAGCACCACTCTATTTACCCTCTCTCCGAAACAAAAGGCAGGGAGCATTCAGATAAATGGAACACCCCTAAGAGAAGATAAGGAACCAACATACCTTGGTGTAACATTCGACGACAGGCTGACATGGAGAAAACACATTAAAAAAGCAGTAGCAAAAGCCAGAAGGAAAATTGCCATCCTGAGAAAGCTAACTGGAACCACTTGGGGAGCCAGTGGGAAAATACTTAGCAAAGTTTATCAACAGAGCATACGACCACACTTGGAATACGGGTCAACTGCATGGTGTTCAGCATCAAAAACTACATTGCAGGAGCTGGACAAGGTGCAAAATCAAGCTCTTAGAGTCATCACAGGAGGGATGAAATCAACCCCTATAGTAGCAATGGAGAAAATGGGGAGGACACAAGCTTTAAGAGAACGCAGAGATACAAAAACACTAATACAAGCAGAAAAGTTTCTCAGCTTGCCAGACCACCCTATGAAGAACCGATTTGAAAACTTAGCTATGGGGCGGTTGAAAAGAAGTAGTTTCATCCACCAGGCCAAACAACTCTGCAGAGAAACCGTCGATCTTCTCACAGTTGATATCCCCCTGACAACTATTCCAGAGCGAACCCCGTGGAAAGATGAACATAGAATATCACTACAAATCCAGTCAAAAGTGAGAGGAATATTTGACAAGGAAGAACAGAACAGTGTACAGCGCAGAACAGCCACTCTCAGCTTCCTTGATGACGAATACCCACAGGACCTCTGGATCCGAGTCTACACAGATGGGTCAGCACAAAATGCTGTTCGAAATGGAGGAGCGGGAGTGTATATAGAATACCTAAATAATACTAGAGACACGGCAAGAATTCCAACAGGAAAGTACTGCCATAATTATGATGCTGAAATTGAGGCAATCAAGATAGCCACAGAGAAATTACAAAATACCAGCCATGGTACACAACCTGTGGTGATATTGACAGATGCAAAATCCGTAATAGAGGCGCTCCTGTCTGGGAAATTGCCAGTTCTGAGGACACTACTTTCTGAACTTAGCAGTCAACGTAAGATCACCATACAGTGGATACCATCCCACTGTGGAATCCCCGGAAACGACAGAGCTGATCGATTGGCTAAGGAAGGAGCAAAAGAACAACAACCTGATGTGCCCATTACATACCACCAAAAGAAAAGAATGATCAAATCAGTCAGAAGGCCACCAAACCTTACTCAAGACGACTACCACGTTATGGACAGACCAGAACAGGACATAATAGATTATGCAACCACATGTATACAAAATTCAAGATTGGTGACTCAGCCATATGCACATGTAGTTTGGCGTCGCAGACAGCAGAGCACATACTCCAGGATTGCCCAAACTACAACATATCCAGGCGAACCTTCTGGCCTAGAGAGACAACAGTGGAAGATAAACTCTATGGACCGCTGAGTGAACTGAAAAAGACTGTTAGATTCATACAAGAGACAACATTGCAGTTATAGACATAGTTTAGGCGAACGAAAGAAGAAGAAGACAAAATGCACCCTGCAAGAGCTAGAAGGTGGTTCTACAAATTGAAAGCCAACAAATAACGCAAACAAAGGCCACCACAGCTGACGACGTCACGTATACATTCTTTTAACACGTTGGACATAATGGTAAGAACTACGGTCATTTCATCCTATTTTGTTCCTCTTGTACCTTGCGGTGCTGAAGTATTGCATAAACAGCGGGAGAGTGCCCGTGTGTGGGCTTCAAATATGGAGGTGGTTGTCACTTTATGATCGGTCAACTAGGACACATGCATCACGTCCCCTTTGAAAGTTCCACCACCAAACAAAATCCGTAATAACAATCCGTAAATAAACTGAGTAACACTTATGTCCACCTTTTTTTCGTGGTCATTTCCTGAGTTAATGTTTTGCTCAGTCGTGACGTCAGAGTCTCGGTCTGAACAACAGCAACAATTACTTCATTTTTGCGGTCTGGGGTGGACGGTTGTAAAACAAGCTTCTTCTCGTACTAACATTGAAAAATCTACAATCGAATTCAGTGAGAATTATGTTAATAGTATAGGCAAGAAACTATATTATAAATATATCAGACCAGTCCGATTGAAATTTAATACATCGAACGAAAGATGAAATATGACTCAGTTGTATTGTCACTACCTTGACACAGACAATTGGTCGTTAGAGAAGAATTTTAAAAAATGGCGATGTCTCGCCGACTGATTCCGGTCGAACGATTTTCCAATCTACTTTGAGTCTTTTGGTTTGTGGGACGTAAAGAAATTCAGTGGGAATCTTACTCCTCGAATATATAGCGATATAACTTCCTACAGAGATAATTTCGGGACATTACTCGTCTCATCATTATGTGGCGGTGCCGAGACCCTGGACGTATATGTGCTTTGCTTCAAAAGGAGCTAGTTTGTTCCACCCTTGATTTTTTTTTTTTAGATCCCCTACTATGGAAAATAGCCCCTTGAACTAGAATCACGTCTTGTCACTGTTTGGAGACTCTCTTGGGAAGATTTCTTAATATTGAATTTCATAACGTACCCCAAAAAATGTGACTGTCTAAGTCTAATTTATCAAATCAGTTTATGGTTTTCGTGTGCTCTTTGCGGATTTTCTCACTGTTTTATTTTCCTGTCTGCCCATGGTATTCTTTGCATTTCTCTAAGAAACCACATTTCCACTACCATTAGATATTTTTCAGATAGTCTGCTCATTATCTACGTTTCACATATATACAGAAGTACAGGTTCTATGTAGCATTTCAACACTCTCTATCTCGTTGCAAATGAAAGAAACAGACTACAATGAAAGCTTAAAGCTCCTTGGATCTCATTGATTACAAAGAACTCTTAGTCATCTTTAAAGAATCCAAATGCTGCCAAAAAGCCTCTGCGCCAACAATTTCACGAGAGAGCGAAGCATTAAGGAAAACCATATAGAGAAAGTCCAAATTATATTGGACGAGAGACGTAGAAACATCATGCAGATCTACCAGACACCGATGTACTAATGTGTGGAGCTCTAACTCTGGAACCATTGGCGAGCTTCCCATGTCTATCAAGTACAGACAGTAAAGTCCCTGGAGGAAAAAAACAACCCTCAAAAATTAATTTCTTTAAAGAAAATAAGAGCATTGACATGGGAATTCACACCATCTAATAGCAAAATCAGAAGCTGACTTACAAGACCACACGAATAGTCTAAATGAAATGTGTTTGGAACAAACATGAAAATTAGCGTAAGTAAAGCAGAGGTAATGACTATAACCAAAGAAAAAACAACAACAATGATTCACCTTAACGAACACCCCCCCCCCCCCCCCCCCCCCCAACAAGTATAGAGCTTCAAGAACATAGGAAGTATAATATCATCAAATGGCATATCAGAAGATGAGAACGAAAACAGATGCAATAAGGCAAACCAACTCATTGGACAAGTGGCACCAGTACTAAAGAACAAACGTGTATCAATAATCACTAAGAAAGCACTTTATAACACAATCTTCTTAACCAACTCTATGCTACCAATGACAAACCTGGACAATGACAGAAACAGAGAAAAGAAAGATCACAACAACAGAAATGAGATTCCTGAGAAGATTACTCAATATATCAAGAGGATGTAAGATCAGAAATGAAGAAATCAGGAATAAAGTGGGGATTATAGCTGCGCTAGATTTTATTAAAAGGCAGAAAATCAAATGGTTTTACCACAGAGCTAGGTTACCAACTAACAGTATACCACAACAAGCAATGATGTACAGAACAGATGGAAGCAGAGGAAGAGGCCGAACACATAAATGATGGGTGCAGAGAATATCCATACATGAGGCCCATAATCGGGCAATATACCGCTGTTTATACTTCACCTCAAAACCGCAAGGTACAAGAGGAACAAGATGAAATGAGATGATGAGATTAAAATAGTTAAAGTTAGTCGCATATCCTTTACAGGATGTTGCAATCAACATTGTATCTTTGTAATAGTCTCCTATCTATCAAGTCAGCCTGGAACTGTTGATTTATACTACCTGTTATGATGACTCTTCTCTTAATATAACGACAGATCGGTGTATGCAAAAGTATGTGTCCAGGTGTCGTTTTGGTGCCTCTATTTTCTTAGCATTCAGTTGGTTGTGGCGCTTTAAAGCCACGTCGCCGCGGTAAGCCACCGGTTGTTTTGGGTCGTAATAATACTTTCTTATTTGCGTGGTCATTTTGCCCCTTAGGGCATGGATATCTTACTCTTCTTCTTGTTTCTCATGACCCTGTACGGTTGAGATGTCTTGACTACTTGACTTGGGCGTTATTTGACTAGGAGTTTCAGTTATTTGACTGGGTGTCTCGACTGCTGGTGATGGCCGACTGTCGGGTTCTTGTGCCAGAGGCTCTTTGATATCCACTATGCCTAGGGGCTTGTGTCTATACTGATCTAGTCGATTCAGATATCGCTCCAATGTTTTGTGGCATACTCAGCCTTTTTGACGCGGTGGCAGATTTTCACCTTCCGGGACTTTGTTGATCCAAGTCACGCAAGCTATCATTTAGTGTGTCGGGTGGTACATATCGTTTTTATAGAAGCCGAGGGTCGACCAGGATCATTTTCTTGGCCATTAACACCCACAACGCCTTTCAGCACATTTAATATGGGGCCTAGTAAGGCGCCTATAAATCCACCTTTTTGCAAGATCTGTTTCCTTTTCTTGATCGAGAGTTTCATATAACTGAGCTCTCTCAGCCCGTTTTTGTGCCGCTGCAGACGGCGCTTCTGATTCGGTGTCAGTGGATCGTTACTTTTTAAGACATTGTCACAGTATACAAAAATTGATTAGGCGAGATCTGAGGAAGCTGTTTTAATCACGGCCTTCACGGAGGCTGCCTTCGCCTCACCCAAGAAGCGCAATACAGCCACGTTATGTTTTATTCGGTTAGTAAAAAAAAACAAATACCAGAGTGGAGCCGCTGCCGCATCCTTAAATCTTTCTTGGACATATGATACACGGCCTGGGTACATCTGTCTGGCCAGATTGATAATCTGCGATCCGTCTCGAAGATTTAAAAAAAAAAAAAAAAAACTACTAGGTAGTGCGAGCTGAGGCTAATTGTTCTTTGTTCTTCTTTTTTTTTAACCAAAGAGGTTCTGTACTGTATACATAACACTGAGGTTATGATGATGGCTGCCTTTTGTAAATAGCTTGGTTACTCTTTCATCTGTCTCGGACATTAGATCATCTATGGCCACTAACCGCCTTCTATCCCCTGTCCAATTTTCCATATCCGGTAGTTCTGCATTAAAATGGACACCCTGTATAATTTCATACATGGGTTGCCATTTCACGTAACACCATATAACCTTCTCTGGAATTGGGATGACCGTGTCCAGGAACTGTTGTACAAAGACAGATTTACCGCTAACTGTTGGCCTTGCAATCAGCGCCGTAAAGGCGTGTTTCCACCTGGGATCCATTTCTAATAGTGAACACCTACCAAGTCATGCCACTTGTTTTAACTGAGCAAGAACACACAAACACACGCTCACAGATGTGCCTGCAATGCGGGTTGATTCTATACTCCCCTGTTCTCAATTATGTGATATATGCTGTCGACTGTTGACTGTTATTGAATGTTTTACCCATATAGGCTGTAATTCATGCACAGCTCATAGATACAGATCACAATTATGTGAGATACGCTGGCGACCGTTATTGATTTTTTAGCCCATATTTATGTGCATATAGTTTCTCTTGGTTACGTTGAGTTATGTTTAACACACGGTAGGTACAACAGAGACTGGTGAAATTGGGTGTTCAAGTCATATGACAGTGGTGGTTACTTCCTACTCGATTTTCGGATAAAAGAGACCCCTGCTGATACTCGGCAGTTCGGACAAGATAGCCTTACTTTCCATCTTAAACGGTCCTCCAATCCCCCTCCACCCCTTTGTGACATAGACCTGGAGTAGTTAAAAGAACCGTTATAAATGTATCAAGAATAATAATTTAAAAAAAATAAAAACTAACATCCTTTAATGACGTAGACAGGAAGCAGTTAACAACGATCGGAAGCAGTTATCCGCGAGATTTGAAAACTGTGGCTCCAGCTTTTAGGTAGCTCTGTGACGTCAATATAGACACAGAATGTGGCTCGCTGCTCCTCGGAGCCACATTTTGCGGGTTGGGGTGCAAAGGCGCATGACTTACTGCTTACAATGTGTATATACCAGAATCACTCATGCGATGTGTATATACCGGAATAACAAATACAATGTGTATATACCGGAATCACATGTACTAATTATACCGGTTTCACAGACAAAATATGTATTTATTAGATTCACATACTTTTTTTTTGTTCGCATATCCTTTACAGGTCACCGCTGTCAACATCAGCATCTTTCAGCTGATTGTTGATTTCTTGGCAAGATTACGCTCAGCAGTTTGCTATTGCTTTCTGGGCGACCGGTTCACATACCCCGTAAGTTACCGACGAGGAGAGAACCGCTACCAATTCTCACGCACGTCACGTTTCTCACGAGAGTATACGGGATTACGGAGAAAGACGTTAAACTCCTAGGCAAGGGATACCAAGAGATTCACATATATGATGTGTGTATTCCGGAATCACAGATGCTAAGTTTATACCTGAATAACAGACGCAGTGTGTATTTACCGGATTCACAGATGCAATGTGGAAATGCCTGAATTACAGACATAGGAAATAGGAGATCTGTCACTAAAGACATATTCGTAACCCAAGCATGCTGAGATCGTCACTCACAACATATTTGTGGCCCAGGAAATCAGAAATATGTCACAGAAGACTTATAAACGTCGCTAATGCAATCAGCGATCTGTTACTGAAGACATCATTGTGGTCCAGACGTACAGAGATCTGTCACTTAAGACATATTCGTGGTCCAGGCGTACAGAGATCTGTTACTGAAGACATATTCGTGGTCCAGGTGTACAGGAATCTGTCACTGAAGACATATTCGTAGCCCAAGCATGCTGAGATCGTCACTCACAACATATTTGTGGCCCAGGAAATCAGAAATATGTCACAGAAGACTTATAAACGTCGCTAATGCAATCAGCGATCTGTTACTGAAGACATCATTGTGGTCCAGGCGTACAGAGATCTGTCCTTAAGACATATTCGTGGTCCAGGCGTACAGGAATCTGTCACTGAAGACATATTCGTGGTCCAGGTGTACAGGAATCTGTCACTGAAGACATATTCGTGGTCCAGGTGTACAGGAATCTGTCACTGAAGACATATAAACGTGGTTCAGGCAATCAGAGCTATGTCACTGAAGACATATTCGTGGTCCAGGTATGCAGAGATCTGTCACTGAAGACATATTCGTGGTCCAGGTGTACAGGAATCTGTCACTGAAGACATATAAACGTGGTTCAGGCAATCAGAGCTATGTCACTGAAGACATATTCGTGGTCCAGGAGTACAGGGATCAGTCAATGAAGACATATTTGTCGTCCAGGTATGCAGAGATCTGTCACTGAAGACATATTCGTGGGACAGGCATGCAGAGATCTGCAACTGAAGACATATTCTAGCCTAGGAAATTAGAGATCTGTCACTGAAGATATATTTGTAATCTAGGAAATCAGATCTGTCACCGAAGACATATTCGTACCCTCGGAATATCAGAGATCCGTCACCGAAGACATATTCATACCCTAAGAATATCAGAGATCTGTCACTGAAGACATATTCGTAACCTAGAGAATCAGAGATCTGTCACCGAAGACATATTCGTAACCTAGAGAATCAGAGATCTGTCACCGAAGACATATTCGTAACCTAGAGAATCAGAGATCTGTCACCGAAAATATATTCAAGGTCCAAGCTTGCATAGAGCTATCACAGAAGACATATTCATGACACATGCATTCATAGGTCTCTCAATGAAGACATATGTTGAAATTCGTCCTACAAGTGAGAACACCAACTCTTGGTGATGCACATTCACAAACATTAAATACCAACTCACGATATTTTAACAGCTTCATTGTAAGGTTTTTTGTGTATATCACCCACACAAATATCAATTGTTTTTTGTTTTGTTGTTTAAATGTGTTTTAGTCATCATCACAGTAAACACCAGCTTGCCTTTTGTGATTTCTTGTCAATTTTACGAACGGTACTCATACCGTGCCGACTCCGTGGCCAAAGGCTTGCGAACGCGGTTCGTGAGCCGGGTACCAGGCGTTGGAAGCTCAGCTGCGACCGATTTGTGCAGCAGACCGTGTCGCGTTGTGTTATAACGTGCTGGCATGGGAGCCGGTCGTTCAGAAAGCAATGGCAAACTACTGAACGTAACACTTGCAGCATACAGGTAGCATACAATCGTAACACTTGCAGCATACTTGTAGCATACAATCGTAACACTTGTCGTCCGCAGCTGTGTTTCGAATCCGGTATGCGGGATTACGACTTGCGCCCATCACACCTTCGCCGCAGAGCCGGTTATCACTTGTTGGGGAACCCTTTTGGAGCACAATGAGAAATAAATTGACAGGGAATGATTAGTACATAGATTATCGAACATATTAGTACAATGTAAGCTATTTAAGGATTCCTTTTAACAGCAAGAGTTGTATTCTCTGGTACACATCTTAGACTAGGTCTCTTCCGGAGCAGGGTCTGTGGATAAATTCCGGGGATTCCAAGCACACGACCGCCGTGCTGGCAGACACACGTGCAAGCCATTACATCAACGCGGTTCCCAGACGGCTTACGGGATAGTATGAAATTGAAAGCTATAGTGGCTAAACTAGGATTCAGATCTGACGCTTCTAGTGAGATCTTGTCGTCATTTAGAGATGCGAGGTATGCATCTCTGTGTGGCTACTAGGGGCTTTCAATGTTATATTGTCTAGTGCAGTGGTTCCCAAGCTTTTCAAGCAGAGGGCCATATCTACTTTTTTTCGGTAGTTAAGCGGGCCACAACGTTATAAAATTATAATAGTCATGCAATATCATTCTTACCTTTCTTAACTTTCGTCAACAAAATTCTAAAACTTTAAAGGCAGTCAGTGTCAGTACAACACTGAGGTCTTTTTTTAAAATCAAAATTTCATTTAACTATAAATGTTTAATCAGTTTCGAAAATCACTATTAGTGTAATTAATTTACAATTGTAACTGTTCTTCATAAACAGTTACTTAAGTTCAAATGCCAGTTTATCAATGTCTGGTCACAAATCTGTCGTGCCCAAACTCACAAGCGCAGCTAGGTTACTGTCGGTGAGTCTGGAACGTTGCTTGTTTTTTTTTTTATAAGGTCATTGGGAAAAATGACTGCTCACATCTGTAAGTCGAACCAAAACGACAAATGTATCTCTGGGCGAATGAACGCAAGTGTTAAAATTGTTCGACAGGCAATAGTCGCCAGAATGAAATCATATGATCAGCTGAAGGATTTATGAAGAGGGCAACATCATCCTCCTCTATTGCGAACTCTTGAAATCTCGACTGAAAGATATCCAGAAGACTTTCAACATTTACTTTGTACTGTACCAAGTCAAATTTCTTTTAATCACAAGTTGGAAACACATATAAAGTACCTTCAGTCAGCTGTCCGATAAACAGTAGTAGTCTCATTTTAAATGAAGAAATGTCATCGCACAAATTTGTGAATAGTTTTTTTTTTTTTTTTTTTTTGGTTCTATTTTTTGTTCCCCTGGAACCTCGAATTTAAAGAGTTTAAATGAGGCGTTATGTCCACCAAAAATGCCATGTCATTAAGCCAGTCATCGTTCAGCAGACATTCCCGTTCCTGGAGGCAATGCATTTTTGTTTTCAGACAGAAACAGTTAGACACTATTTTTCAGTGTCCAGAAACGTGACAGAACTTTCCCTTTAGATAGTCATCTGACATCACAGTGTAACAGTGGCTAACCGTATTCTCGTTCAGGTCTGATAGAAATTATCTGAACTAACGCCTGTTCAGCGCCTTACTTCTAATTTTGTTCACACATCTCAGAACAACATCCATGACATGTTTCAGATTTAACGTCGTTCCACATAGAGCTTCTTGGTGAATGACACAATGATATTTGAATATAGTGCGGCCAAGAAACTGTTCCAATAATGATCCAGATTTTTTACCCGTCAAATTCAGAGCACCGTCGGTGCATGCATTGTCCAATCTGGTCCATTCTACGTTGTTTTTCTCTACACACAACTTCAGAGGTTCAAACAGATCAGTCCCTTTGGTAGTTGCATGCATTGATTCAAGTCCTGGAAGTTCTTCAATGAGTTCAAAATTATCGTTTATGGCTCGGAAAAAAAAACTGCGACCTGGTCTGTGTCAGAAATGTCAGTGGATTCATCCACTGCCGATGAAAGAAAAATTTACAATTTGTGATATATGTTGCTCCTTGACGATGAACATCGATTGCTAATTCTTCAACACGCCTGGCCATAGTATTATTAGACAAAGGAATCTGATCAAATTTTGTTTCAAACTTTTTATCGCCAAGCATTCAAGCAGCAATTTTGCGGGGAGGCTTGATTATTTCTTCTGCATCAGTGAACAGCTTCTTTTTGCGAGCCAACAGAAGAGCGACTTCGTACGACGCAACAATAGCACTCTTACTCTGTTCGTTAGCCTTGGTGAAAGGTGACTGCTGCCTGGTCAGAGAACTTTCCTTATGACATCTTTTCTTAACTCCGAATTGATCGGATATCGAGCATCTATGTTTGAATGTGTGGCCGTGAAGTGTTGTTCCAGATTACAATTTTTTGGTAACAGAAACACAAAATCCGCACATTAAGCAAACTGGTTTACCACTACGGCTAGGCATAAACATAAATTTCTCCGTCCAATCTTCGTTGAATTCACGACAAGCAACATCTTCACATTTTCGCTTCTTACTCATGTTTATAGGCTTTAACGGTAAACTTTTATTTGAAAATATCTAATTTCAACACAATACTGCCGACTCTGTTAAACATTTGTAACAGACGACAACATGGCGCCTTGCGCACTCTGATCGGTCGACAAGGCTGGGATATGGGAACGAATAACTTTTCGTTGTGAACTGAACAGGCGCATTCGATAATATATAAGCAAAACAACCACGAGCTGAGTAAACTATCGCACGCTGAAGGGGCGCTCTGACTGCATTTAAAAAAAATTATTTAAACATATAATAAACAACGAGGCCTCGCGTGCCACTTTCTTACAGATGGCGGGCCGTGGTTTGGGAACCTCTGGTCTAGTGTGTCCTCTAATCGAGACGTCCTTCTTCTTCTTATCCTATGAGTGCACATTAGCTAGCTTCATTTCACGAAAAACTGCACGGGAATGCTTTGAACCTGAAACTAACGACCGCGTTTATTAGAAGCCGGGTGGCTCTGTAGCGAAGGTGTTACGAAAGCGATTTGTAATCCCGCATAACGCGTTTAAAAAAAAACAGCTGCGGATGATTTGGAAGCAGACCGCCTTGCGTTGGTTTCTATACATTGGTATGAATGCTGGTCATTCAAAAAGCATTGGCAAACTACTGAACGTAGACTTGCCAAGAAATTACGAACAACCACAACATTCTGGGGTTGACTGTGACGTCCTGTTAAGGTTAGGCAACTAACTACGTTTTTTCATTAGAAATATTCACGAGCAGGCGGATAGCTTGGCTGTGTCTGCACCGCTCTGTGGGGTACTGGTGCATGATAAGGCAGACAGATTGGATGGGTCTGCACCGCTCGGTGGGGTACTGGTGCATGATAAGGCAGACCAATTGGCTGGGTCTGCTCCGCACTGTGGGGTACTGGTGCATGATGAGACAGACAGATTGGCTGGGTCTGCACCGCTCTGTGGGGTACTGGTGCATGATAAGGCAGACACATTGGCTGGGTCTGCTCCGCTCTGTGGGGTACTGGTGCATGATAAGGCAGACATATTGGCTGGGTCTGCTCCGCCCTGTGGGGTACTGGTGCATGATAAGGCAGACATATTGGCTGGGTCTGCTCCGCTCTGTGGGGTACTGGTGCATGATGAGACAGACAGATTGGCTGGGTCTGCACCGCTCTGTGGGGTACTGGTGCATGATAAGGCAGACATATTGGCTGGGTCTGCTCCGCTCTGTGGGGTACTGGTGCATGATAAGGCAGACAGATTGGCTGGGTCTGCTCCGCTCTGTGGGGTACTGGTGCATGATAAGGCAGACATATTGGCTGGGTCTGCTCCGCTCTGTGGGGTACTGGTGCATGATAAGGCAGACATATTGGCTGGGTCTGCTCCGCTCTGTGGGGTACTGGTGCATGATGAGGCAGACAGATTGGCTGGGTCTGCACCGCTCTGTGGGGTACTGGTGCATGATAAGGCAGACATATTGGCTGGGTCTGCACCGCTCGGTGAGGTATTGGTGCATGATAAGGCAGACAGATTGGCTGGGTCTGCACCGCTCTGTGGGGTACTGGTGCATGATAAGGCAGACAGATTGGATGGGTCTGCACCGCTCGGTGAGGTATTGGTGCATGATAAGGCAGACAGATTGGCTGGGTCTGCACCGCTCTGTGAGGTATTGGTGCATGATAAGGCAGACATATTGGCTGGGTCTGCACGGCTCTGTGGGGTACTGGTGCATGATAAGGCAGACAGATTGGCTGGGTCTGCACGGCTCTGTGGGGTACTGGTGCATTATAAGGCAGACATATTGGCTGGGTCTGCACCGCTCTGTGAGGTACTGGTGCATGATAAGGCAGACAGATTGGATGGGTGTGCACCGCTCGGTGGGGTACTGGTGCATGATAAGGCAGACAGATTGGCTGGGTCTGCACCGCTCGGTGGGGTATTGGTGCATGATAAGGCAGACGTGGTCGAGGTCGTCTGGGATCTTGTGTATAGTGTAAAAGAAAGGGTAGATCATCACAGCCTGGAGTGAATGAAGATGCAGGGAGTGACCGACACTCAGGAATTCAAGGACAGGCCAGACGGACATATAATCGGACTGCTACTGGTACCATTAGTATAGGGACTCGCAGGCTGATGCAGATGAGGAAGGAACACGTGTCGGAATGTCCCGAACCATTTGGGTTACTGTTGTCTAATGAAGTACAGCGCTGATATTACCACAACTTTAGTTCTAATTTAATCATTTTTGATTTTCTCTCTTTTTTTCTTTTTTTTCTTTTTTTTCCCGCAGAAATCTGAGAAATCTTTCTGTATGCAATCCCCGGTGTTAGATACCTAATTGCTACGGACTCGGTCTGCACCGCTCGGTGGGGTATTGGTGCATGATAAGGCAGACGTGGTCGAGGTTTTTTTTGTCGTCAAATACAGTATCCAAAGCGCCCTTTCTTTGTTAAATTTATGACCACAATTTAGCAACTGTTGATAAATGGTCGAGGTCGAACTCTTAAAGGTTGTTGACGGTGCTGGGATCCTGAAAAATAATGAACTCTCTTTTCAACTGATACTCCTCTATGTTCGGTTACAGAATTTACGAATTGTTCCGTTCTATCTTTTGCGACTTAGGAATACATTGTTTAGGCCATAAAAATCCACCGAAAACAAAATAGTTGGAAAAGTTGAGGGCATGAAGTTAATGGGTATCATAACAGTTAAAGACTGACAGACAACATCAACATTTGGTCAAGATACAACTTTGCTGGATTTACAAGGAAAGTTACTTCCACACCTTTTACAAGACGTCTCAGTCACGTCTTGGCAAGTTTCCGTTCAGTAGTTTGTCATTGCTTTCTGAACCACCGGCACTCATACCATTTTATGAAGACCAACGCAAAGCGGTCTGTTGCCAAATAGCCCGCAGCTGTGTTTTGAACGCTGTATGCAGGATTACGAATTGTCTCCGTAACCCCTCCGCCTCAGATCCGGCTTTACAATGAAAAGTCAAGAAATAAACAGTTGAAGATCCATTACCGCCTACCTGCTGTCGGAGACGTCGTTTGGTGATAATCATTGCAAGTATTTATATGAACCAACCACGCATGTCAATAGTTATAAATACTTATTATTTCAATGGTAAGCTGTAAAGTTTACAGTATATATTCCATTCCTGACATACTATCTGCTGCGATTAACACACGAGTGTACATAATCAGCCACATTTAAGCAGTAATTTCCACTATAACATCGTCTGGTGATTAATAATAAACTATGTTTGTATTTATGTTTATATTATTATTATAATAATTATTATTATTATTATTATTATTATTATTATTATTACATTGATATATTTATCTTGGGTAATCATGTGCACCGGGTGACGCCAGACCATTCATGATGATGACCATTCATTTCATCCAGTGGGATTGAAAGTATGGAGCCGTGAGTTCTAAGATGGCTGATAATGCCTATTTTGGCTCGAAATGTTCTTTGACAAGTGGACAAAGAATGCTTGACGTTTCTGGAGGAGGATTTCCTGCAGTGGTTTTTCTGTCCTGCCTTTTCTTCACAGCTCTTGCAGTCCTGGTTGCCTCACACGTGACTGCACCCTTGCGTAATGATGCACGCCACGAATTTCGGTCTCTGGCTGCAGTCTCCCAGGTGTCATGATGAATTCCAAAAGCATTCAGTGAGATTTTCAGAGTGTCTTTAAAGCGTTTCCTCTGGCCGCCTTGGGAGCGTTTACCACAACGCAACTCGCCGTAAAAAAATTCGTTTAGGGAGCCTGTGATCTGGCATGCGAGTTAAGTGACCAGCCCAGCGAATCTGATTCTTCATTAGTAGAGTGTGGATACTGGGCATGGACGCTCTTTCTAGGACTTCAGTGTCTGGGATCTTGTCTTGCCATTTAATCTTCAGTAGCTTCCTAAGGCAGACTGTGTGGAAGTGGTTTAATTTCCTAGCGTGTCGCTGATAAACAGTCCAGGTTTCACAAGCATATAGCAGTGTGGATAATACAATTGCTTAGTAGACTTTCAGCTTTGTTTGCAGGCTTATTCCATTTCTGTCCCATATAGTCTTGTACAGTCTGCCAAAGGCCGCGCTGGCCTTGGGGATTCTTGCATTAACTTCGTCATAAATTGTGGCAGCTTGTGACACAGTGCTGCCAAGATAGGTGAATTTGTCCACAACACTTAGTCTATGATCATTCACTTTGATATTCGGCACAGTGTGATTATTCCCTGGAGCTGGCTGGTACATAACTACAGTCTTCTCCAAGTTGATATTGAGCCCAAAGTTGGCACAGGCATGTGAGAAAGCTGAAACATTATGTTGCATGTCTGCCTCTGAGTTGGCATATAGAGCGCAATCATCAGCAAACAGGAGCTCTCTGACGGTGTCGCTGTTAATTTTTGTTTTAGCTTTCAGCCTTCTGAGATTGAATAACTTTCCATCCATGCGGTAGTTGATGTCTATTCCAATGTCGTTGTTCTCGAAGGCATTCGTCAACATAGCTGAAAAATGAGGCTGAACAGTGTTGGTGCCAGGACACATCCTTGCTTCACCCCATTGGTGACAGTAAAGATCTCAGACAGTTCACCATTTTCCTGTACTCTTGCTTGCATGCCATCATGAAATAGCCGCACTATTTGGACAAACTTTCGTGGACAGCCAATTTTGCCATAATCTTCCACAGTCCTTCTCTGCTAACTGTATCAAAAGCCTTGGTAAGGTCAATGAAAGTGGGGAACATTTCGCAATTCTGTTCCTGACATTTCACTTGCAGCTGCCTTGCAGCGAAAATCATGTCAACAGTTCCTCGTTCTTTTCTGAAGCCACATTGTCTCTCAGGAAGAAGACCTTGATCGAGATGGGCCGTGAGGCGATTGAGAAGAATTCTGGTGAGTATCTTCCCTGCAATTGAAAGCAAGGAGATGCCTCGGTGGTTGTCACAGGATTGGCGGTTTCCTTTTCTTTACGTTTGTAAACCCCGGGTACAGATAACATCACAACAGAAATGATCAATGCCTTTTAGAGGAATATGGAATAGACCAAGTCACCAGACTGCTGAACACAATATATGATACTGGAGATATGCCTCCTGAATTATGTAATTTTATATTTATTGCAATCCCGAAGAAATCAGGAGTCTTGGAATGTGATCAACATCGAACAATTAGTACGTATAATGAGCCTCATCACGAAGTTTTTGCTGAGAAGTATCATGCAAAGAGTTAGGAAGAAAATATAACCCGAAATAGGAGAAGAACAATGTGGGTTTGTAGAATGCAAGGGGACAGCAAATGCTGTGTATATACTGAGAACAGTAATTGAACGTTATATAGAATTAAACAAAGATCTACGTCTTTGCTTTATTGACTACGCAAAGGCTTACGAGGCAGCGAGACATGTCGACATGATAAGGATGCTTGAAGATCTACACATTGATGGAAAAAGACCTCAGACTTGTAAAAGACAGTAAGCTGCCATCAGAATTGATAATGAAGTAAGCCAATATCAGCTTATTAAAAGAGGTGTGAGACAGGGATGTGTAATGTCTCCAGATCTGTATTCCCTGTACTTTGAAAATATGTTCATAAATATAGAAGATATGGAGGGAACATTCGGGAACGAAACATCAATAAACATTAGATATGCAGATGATACAGTCTTGATTGCAGACAATAAAAAGGACCTACAATATTTATTAGATGCGATTGTTGCACACAGTGAACAACTAGGGTTAGAATTGAATAGTAAGAAGACACAGATTATGGTCGTCACGGGGAAGAAGGAAATTCCACAATGTGATATACGAGTTAATGGGCATATTCTTAAACAAGTGAATCGGTACAGTTATCTGGAAACATTCATAACATCTGATGGGAGATGTCTTGACGAGATTAGAACAAGAATTGCCATTCCGAAGATAGCCTTTTTCAAGATGAAAAACATACTGACCAATAAAAAGATATCAATTGAAACGAGAAAAAAAGAATGTTGAAGCGCTACATAGAACCTGTACTTCTGTATGGATGTGAAGCGTGGACAATGAGCAGACAGGCTGAGAAACAGCTGATGGCTGTGGAAATGTGGTTTCTGAGGACAATGCAAAAAATACCATGGACAGACAGAAAAACCAATGAACAATTCGTTCAAGAAACAAATGAAGATCGCAAACTGATTAGAGACATTAGACGTAGACATCATCATCATCATCAAGTGCCGTGCCAGCTGGCGTAGGCGTTCATGTCTCTCCACAGATCTCGGTCTTTGGTTTTCTGGATCAACTCTGCTGCTGATATTCCTCCATGCCACCGTCTCAATCCATCCAGCATCATTTCTCTTGGTCTGCCTCTGCCTCTCTTCCCCTCGATCTTTCCAGTTGTTACGATGTTCTCCAATGCCTCTCTTCTCATCACGTGACCGAAGAAAGATGTTTGTCTCTGTCTTATTGTTGTATATAATGTTCTAGTTTCATTAGCCTGTTTCAGGCAGTCATCGTTAGTTACTCTGGCAGTCCAAGGAATTCGCAACATTCGTCTCAGGAACCACATCTCTGTTGCTTCTAATTTCTTCTTACTTTGTTCATTTACATTCCAAGATTCACTGCCATACAGAAAAACTGGTTCTTCATAGCATTTCAGCACTCTCTTTCTTACATTCAGTGATAGTAACTTATTGCACAAGATACTCTTCATTTTCTGAAATGCGGCTTTTGCTTGCCCTATTCTGCTCCTAATATCTGTTGCACATCTTCCATCTGATGATATAAATGCCCCTAGGTATCTAAAATTATCCACTTGGTTAAGGATTTTTCCTTCTATTTCTATGTCACATTTTGGTGTCACCATTTTCTTTGATATTACCATTGTTACTGTTTTCTTGATATTCAAGGAGAGTCCCTTCCTTGCACTCTCTGTTACTACAACGTCTAATAATTGCTGTAGGTCTGTTGAATTATCCGCCACCAATACTGTGTCATCTGCATAGCGTATATTTATATTATAACCTCCAACTAGTATTCATGGCATCTCTTTGATCTCTCTCATTATTACTTCGCTATACAGGGAGAAAAGATCTGGTGACAAGACACACCCCTGTCGTACTCCTAGCTTTATCTGTTCGTAACTACCCTCTTTATTTCCCATTTTAATTGCTGCTACTTGGTTCCAGTAAATATTCTTTATTATTCTTAAATCTTTTCCATCAGTGTTGATATCTTCCAACATTTTAATCAGTTCATCATGTCTTACTTTATCAAATGCCTTAGTATAATCTATGAAGCACAAATATATGTCTCTCTGTTTCTCTATTGACCTTTCTATTAGTGTCCGTAATGTATAAATTGCATTGTTTGTGCCCTTTCCTTCCACAAATCCATACTGTTCTTCACTAATTTCCATTTTTATTTTCTTTTTGTTTCTTCTCATTATGATTCTGAGTAGAAGCTTAGTGATATGGTTTATGAGGTTAATTGTACGAAAATCTTCACAATCAATTGCTCCTGGACTTTTTGGTATAGCTATAAATACAGATTTCAGCATATCACTGGGTAAATATCCACTACTGTAAATATCATTCAACATTTTGGTTAATA
Organism: Cepaea nemoralis; assembly: GCA_014155875.1. NCBI lineage: Eukaryota > Metazoa > Mollusca > Gastropoda > Stylommatophora > Helicidae > Cepaea > Cepaea nemoralis. The sequence goes on along the minus strand of JACEFZ010009283.1, from coordinate 142,379 downwards.
TATCTACTCCAAATTCTCTCAACACTTCTAACTCTTCTATTGACGTAGACAGACGTAGACGTAGACGTAGACGTAGACAGTCAATTTTTTTTTTTGCATGTTATGAGAAGAAATGGCTTGGAGAACTTGGTGTCAACTGGCAAGATTGAAGGGAAGTGACCAAGGGGAAGACCAAGAAGTGAGAACCTGGATGGCCTGGCCTCGTGGTATGGTCGAGACAGGAACACGGAGCTGATCCACGACTCTGGTGATCGAGTGAGATGGCAAAATATGGCCGTCCACGCTTATCGGCATGGCACATGATGGATGGATGCCTATCTTGTACCCGTTTGTCTATCTTTCGGCTAGTGTGCATCTTGCTGGAGTAGGGAATCTCCGTTGTTCTCTCCTTCACTGAGCTCTGACTGAACGCAGTTTGCGTGACATCAAAGTTATAAGTTAGGTTGGTAACCATTGTCAGTTTTAGTCAGGGAAGAGAACAGATGGACTGTGCGTTAAGTAAAATCCTAGAAGATTCTTTCTCTGAAAGATTGACCCGTTCCATTTAGGAGTTTCATTCACTAGCAAGGTTAGCATATAATCTATCAACATATGTGGTTATCTAGATCTAAAATCCTTTTTTTCTGTGAAAATGTTATGTGAATGAACGAATACATGAAAGTGCTGTCATTTCATTTCTGCCCTGGTAGGTCAACCGTCAGTTAGGCCGGGTGGAAATTGGCTAGAGGTCTTTCAACATTCCATTCTAATAGTTTTCTTGGGCTCTTTCGGATCCTGAAACTTGTAAGAGGTACACAATCGCAAGAACTCACTTGAAACCTAACTCTACATGTGAATAGAAATTGATTGAATCCTTTCTCTTGGAGTTTAGTGAAATTCGTCTTTTCATCATCATGTGGCGTGTCATAACCCGGAGCTTTCTATCTACTTGGTTTCTTTTTGTTACTTTGGTATCTATTGTCTTTATTTTGGGTATAACATACTATGAGGATTGGTTCTGAGAGGAGGATGAATTAGTACCACTGTTACGATTCTATATAGGACTATTATCGAAGGCGAATTGTTGTTTGTCTTTGATCACTCTAGGAAAACTATCTCTTGTTAGGAGGGATGGGGTCTGGTTGTGGCAGATCGTCTGTTGTTCTGTTGGTTTTGTTTCGATCTGAAGGAGATCTTGAGTTGAATAATAGTGGATAATGATGGGTGAAGATGTAAGCCTGGTTATGGCTGGAAGTACTCATCTGGTCCTACTTTTGCCTATTGCAAGATTCCCCATTTTGCCACAGCTCAATTTTTCAATTTCAAGTAAACAATGCACAAGTGTACTATCGTTGTGAGCAGAATGCAGGATTGACAGCATCCTGAGAACATTACTGCGAAGTGGTTGTGTGAAGACTTTGACAATTGGACGTGGAAATTAACCTTCGTCTGTATACCTGTATATCATCAGGGATTGGAGACCTACATGGTGACTCTGTTTTCCGCTTACTGCTTAGTTCAGTCATCCACAAACATTCACTTACAACATTCAACTTAATCCACCTTCTGATGAGGACATTGACATCCAGACACCAACAATTCTGAATCAGACAGATTCTGTTCAAGGACCTATTTCAGTTATGATCTCCACCGTTATTGTCACTCTTGTCTAATTGGTCTTCATTAAAATCGTATTGTTGTAATTTTAACATACTTTGTTTGTTAATTCACCGAACCAGTGTGAATTTGTGAAGTGCTGGGTCTATCTTAAGTCTAATTCTGATCTTGTTATATGTGTCTGTCTCAATTATGTTTCTATTCCACACTTATCTAATCAATGTGCAACATTCCCCTAGATGTTTACATTGTGTAATTGTTTGTCTGAGAGTGTGAAGGATATAGTAGGACAATTATCTTGTAAGCTATTTCCAGGAGATAGTCACCAATCCGGGAATAGATAATATGATCTCTTGGGATCCTGTGCCAACAAGGAATAAACAATTTAAATTTGACAAGTAGGTAATTATTAAATTATTATGCGGGTAAATAAAAGAAATTTTCGTCATAAATACTAAATTATAAGAAATTATTTTAAGGTAAGGCTCGTTTTAATTAGTTATGTAAGTAACAGTTGTTTAAGTATAAACATGTAGTTATTAGTTTTTAACTATTTTTAATTATTGGGTGGGAAACGAAAATATTGGACATTATGCTTCGTTACTTCAAAACAAACTGTGAACAATAATACACATATTCCATTTCTTCGACAATGTTTGTTGTCGTTATCATATCAGAAATTGTAACATTTACTCGTTGCGCTATTCAAACTGTATTGATCTTCTCCTCTTTGACATATGTTATAACTTTGTATGCGTTGAGAAAACATGTGCTTGTATGGGTTAATGCGGCATAGGAGAAGAACACTGTGAGTTCGTAGAAAACAAGAGCACATTAAATGATGTGTATATGCTAAAACATTAACTGAACTATATATAGAAGTAAACAAAGATCTAAAGCTTTGCTTTATTGACTGCATAAAGGCTTTTGATAAAGTAAGACATGGCAACATGTTGAAGATGTTTGCAGATCTAAAAATTGATGGAGACAACAAGCTGCCATGAAGATTGATAATGAGATAGGTCAATATCAGCCTATTAAGAGAGGTGTGAGACAGGGATGTGTAATGTCTCTAGATCTTCTTTCCCTATACAGTGAAAATATTTTCAGAAATGTAGAAGATATGAAAGGAATCACCATTGTGGGATGTAACATCAATAACATTAGGTATGCGAATGATGCAGTGCCATAGGAGGCTGATGGGTATATCGCGCCTGTGGCAAATTTACTAGAGTCATAGGCGAGTTTTGGGGTGTTTCTCTTCGCTTACGTGGCTTCATGACGATACTACATTCGTTACTATCAGGTGTGAATGATCATTGGGTTTCACATGGCATGGTTGAGAAACACATAGGTTTCATGGGGCGAGTGTGATAGCATAGTATGACACGCCCTGGATGACAATGTCATTTTGACGCGCCACTACTGTACCACTTTCATGGCGTTTCATTTGTACCTCTCAGAGAGGTTTGACCTTGGACTTGTCTTTGTTAGACATCTCTCCATCTACTTCTGATTGCCGTTGAGCCCTTCCATCTTGTACAGTCTATAACAATTAACTACTTAGACCGAACTCAACGTAGCTTAAATAACATGACACTGGTATAGTTTCCACATTCCATTTTACTAACACTATACACCGGACACTGTCGATGGCACAATCATTTGTTCCACAAAAGATTAACGAATGTACACAACAATGCCTACACGTTGACTATTCTAACAGAGCGGCGTAGTGTTAGCCATGCTCTATGAAACCAGAACCAGGTCCGACGCTGAATGTAGTTCAAGCCCAACTGTCTGAAGGTGACGTTTTGTCCTCTCACAAAACGTCCGGTAGAGGGTACTTTGCATGTTTTGTGACCAACGCCGTGGTGGATCACTTTGCACGGTCTCCTCATGTAGACCGCGCTTGTTACCAACTCATGCCATGTTCCAGGCCTGTATAAACTGGACCATGGCATGCAGTATTGATTGTAAACAATGAGCAGGATCTGCAACATTTAGTAGATGCGGTTGTTGCACGCAGTGAACAACTAGGGTTAGAATTAAATTGTAACAAGACACTTATTATTGTTGTCACTAGGAATAAGGAAATATCACAATATAATATACAAGTAAATGGGAATATTACTAACCTGTGCTTTTACATGGATGTGAAGCGTGGATAATGAACAGACAGGCTGAAAAAAAAACATATGATGGCTGTGGCGAAATAGGATGTGTAACCCGAAATAGGAGAAGAACAATGTGGGTTTGTAGAATGCAAGGGGACAGCAAATGCTGTGTATATACTGAGAACAGTAATTGAACGTTATAAGAATTAAACAAAGATCTACGTCTTTGCTTTATTGACTACGCAAAGGCTTACGAGGCAGCGAGACATGTCGACATGATAAGGATGCTTGAAGATCTACACATTGATGGAAAAAGACCTCAGACTTGTAAAAGACAGTAAGCTGCCATCAGAATTGATAATGAAGTAAGCCAATATCAGCTTATTAAAAGAGGTGTGAGACAGGGATGTGTAATGTCTCCAGATCTGTATTCCCTGTACTTTGAAAATATGTTCATAAATATAGAAGATATGGAGGGAACATTCGGGAACGAAACATCAATAAACATTAGATATGCAGATGATACAGTCTTGATTGCAGACAATAAAAAGGACCTACAATATTTATTAGATGCGATTGTTGCACACAGTGAACAACTAGGGTTAGAATTGAATAGTAAGAAGACACAGATTATGGTCGTCACGGGGAAGAAGGAAATTCCACAATGTGATATACGAGTTAATGGGCATATTCTTAAACAAGTGAATCGGTACAGTTATCTGGAAACATTCATAACATCTGATGGGAAATGTCTTGACGAGATTAGAACAAGAATTGCCATTCCGAAGATAGCCTTTTTCAAGATGAAAAACATACTGACCAATAAAAAGATATCAATTGAAACGAGAAAAAAGAGTGTTGAAGCGCTACATAGAACCTGTACTTCTGTATGGATGTGAAGCGTGGACAATGAGCAGACAGGCTGAGAAACAGCTGATGGCTGTGGAAATGTGGTTTCTGAGGACAATGCAAAAAATACCATGGACAGACAGAAAAACCAATGAACAATTCGTTCAAGAAACAAATGAAGATCGCAAACTGATTAGAGACATTAGACGTAGACATCATCATCATCATCAAGTGCCGTGCCAGCTGGCGTAGGCGTTCATGTCTCTCCACAGATCTCGGTCTTTGGTTTTCTGGATCAACTCTGCTGCTGATATTCCTCCATGCCACCGTCTCAATCCATCCAGCATCATTTCTCTTGGTCTGCCTCTGCCTCTCTTCCCCTCGATCTTTCCAGTTGTTACGATGTTCTCCAATGCCTCTCTTCTCATCACGTGACCGAAGAAAGATGTTTGTCTCTGTCTTATTGTTGTATATAATGTTCTAGTTTCATTAGCCTGTTTCAGGCAGTCATCGTTAGTTACTCTGGCAGTCCAAGGAATTCGCAACATTCGTCTCAGGAACCACATCTCTGTTGCTTCTAATTTCTTCTTACTTTGTTCATTTACATTCCAAGATTCACTGCCATACAGCAAAACTGGTTCTACATAGCATTTCAGCACTCTCTTTCTTACATTCAGTGATAGTAACTTATTGCACAAGATACTCTTCATTTTCTGAAATGCGGCTTTTGCTTGCCCTATTCTGCTCCTAATATCTGTTGCACATCTTCCATCTGATGATATAAATGCCCCTAGGTATCTAAAATTATCCACTTGGTTAAGGATTTTTCCTTCTATTTCTATGTCACATTTTGGTGTCACCATTTTCTTTGATATTACCATTGTTACTGTTTTCTTGATATTCAAGGAGAGTCCTTCCTTGCACTCTCTGTTACTACAACGTCTAATAATTGCTGTAGGTCTGTTGAATTATCCGCCACCAATACTGTGTCATCTGCATAGCGTATATTTATATTATAACCTCCAACTAGTATTCATGGCATCTCTTTGATCTCTCTCATTATTACTTCGCTATACAGGGAGAAAAGATCTGGTGACAAGACACACCCCTGTCGTACTCCTAGCTTTATCTGTTCGTAACTACCCTCTTTATTTCCCATTTTAATTGCTGCTACTTGGTTCCAGTAAATATTCTTTATTATTCTTAAATCTTTTCCATCAGTGTTGATATCTTCCAACATTTTAATCAGTTCATCATGTCTTACTTTATCAAATGCCTTAGTATAATCTATGAAGCACAAATATATGTCTCTCTGTTTCTCTATTGACCTTTCTATTAGTGTCCGTAATGTATAAATTGCATTGTTTGTGCCCTTTCCTTCCACAAATCCATACTGTTCTTCACTAATTTCCATTTTTATTTTCTTTTTGTTTCTTCTCATTATGATTCTGAGTAGAAGCTTAGTGATATGGTTTATGAGGTTAATTGTACGAAAATCTTCACAATCAATTGCTCCTGGACTTTTTGGTATAGCTATAAATACAGATTTCAGCATATCACTGGGTAAATATCCACTACTGTAAATATCATTCAACATTTTGGTTAATATATCTACTCCAAATTCTCCCAACACTTCTAACTCTTCTATTGACGTAGACAGACGTAGACGTAGACGTAGACAGTCAATCTTTTTTTTTTGCATGTTATGAGAAGAAATGGCTTGGAGAACTTGGTGTCAACTGGCAAGATTGAAGGGAAGTGACCAAGGGGAAGACCAAGAAGTGAAAACCTGGATGGCTTGGCCTCGTGGTATGGTCGAGACAGGAACACGGAGCTGATCCACGACTCTGGTGATCGAGTGAGATGGCAAAATATGGCCGTCCACGCTTATCGGCATGGCACATGATGGATGGATGCCTATCTTGTACCCGTTTGTCTATCTTTCGGCTAGTGTGCATCTTGCTGGAGTAGGGAATCTCCGTTGTTCTCTCCTTCACTGAGCTCTGACTGAACGCAGTTTGCGTGACATCAAAGTTATAAGTTAGGTTGGTAACCATTGTCAGTTTTAGTCAGGGAAGAGAACAGATGGACTGTGCGTTAAGTAAAATCCTAGAAGATTCTTTCTCTGAAAGATTGACCCGTTCCATTTAGGAGTTTCATTCACTAGCAAGGTTAGCATATAATCTATCAACATATGTGGTTATCTAGATCTAAAATCCTTTTTTTCTGTGAAAATGTTATGTGAATGAACGAATACATGAAAGTGCTGTCATTTCATTTCTGCCCTGGTAGGTCAACCGTCAGTTAGGCCGCGTGGAAATTGGCTAGAGGTCTTTCAACATTCCATTCTAATAGTTTTCTTGGGCTCTTTCGGATCCTGAAACTTGTAAGAGGTACACAATCGCAAGAACTCACTTGAAACCTAACTCTACATGTGAATAGAAATTGATTGAATCCTTTCTCTTGGAGTTTAGTGAAATTCGTCTTTTCATCATCATGTGGCGTGTCATAACCCGGAGCTTTCTATCTACTTGGTTTCTTTTTGTTACTTTGGTATCTATTGTCTTTATTTTGGGTATAACATACTATGAGGATTGGTTCTGAGAGGAGGATGAATTAGTACCACTGTTACGATTCTATATAGGACTATTATCGAAGGCGAATTGTTGTTTGTCTTTGATCACTCTAGGAAAACTATCTCTTGTTAGGAGGGATGGGGTCTGGTTGTGGCAGATCGTCTGTTGTTCTGTTGGTTTTGTTTCGATCTGAAGTAGATCTTGAGTTGAATAATAGTGGATAATGATGGGTGAAGATGTAAGCCTGGTTATGGCTGGAAGTACTCATCTGGTCCTACTTTTGCCTATTGCAAGATTCCCCATTTTGCCACAGCTCAATTTTTCAATTTCAAGTAAACAATGCACAAGTGTACTATCGTTGTGAGCAGAATGCAGGATTGACAGCATCCTGAGAACATTACTGCGAAGTGGTTGTGTGAAGACTTTGACAATTGGACGTGGAAATTAACCTTCGTCTGTATACCTGTATATCATCAGGGATTGGAGACCTACATGGTGACTCTGTTTTCAGCTTACTGCTTAGTTCAGTCATCCACAAACATTCACTTACAACATTCAACTTAATCCACCTTCTGATGAGGACATTGACATCCAGACACCAACAATTCTGAATCAGACAGATTCTGTTCAAGGACCTATTTCAGTTATGATCTCCACCGTTATTGTCACTCTTGTTTAATTGGTCTTCATTAAAATCGTATTGTTGTAATTTTAACATACTTTGTTTGTTAATTCACCGAACCAGTGTGAATTTGTGAAGTGCTGGGTCTATCTTAAGTCTAATTCTGATCTTGTTATATGTGTCTGTCTCAATTATGTTTCTATTCCACACTTATCTAATCAATGTGCAACATTCCCCTAGATGTTTACATTGTGTAATTGTTTGTCTGAGAGTGTGAAGGATATAGTAGGACAATTATCTTGTAAGCTATTTCCAGGAGATAGTCACCAATCCGGGAATAGATAATATGATCTCTTGGGATCCTGTGCCAACAAGGAATAAACAATTTAAATTTGACAAGTAGGTAATTATTAAATTATTATGCGGGTAAATAAAAGAAATTTTCGTCATAAATACTAAATTATAAGAAATTATTTTAAGGTAAGGCTCGTTTTAATTAGTTATGTAAGTAACAGTTGTTTAAGTATAAACATGTAGTTATTAGTTTTTAACTATTTTTAATTATTGGGTGGGAAACGAAAATATTGGACATTATGCTTCGTTACTTCAAAACAAACTGTGAACAATAATACACATATTCCATTTCTTCGACAATGTTTGTTGTCGTTATCATATCAGAAATTGTAACATTTACTCGTTGCGCTATTCAAACTGTATTGATCTTCTCCTCTTTGACATATGTTATAACTTTGTATGCGTTGAGAAAACATGTGCTTGTATGGGTTAATGCGGCATAGGAGAAGAACACTGTGAGTTCGTAGAAAACAAGAGCACATTAAATGATGTGTATATGCTAAAACATTAACTGAACTATATATAGAAGTAAACAAAGATCTAAAGCTTTGCTTTATTGACTGCATAAAGGCTTTTGATAAAGTAAGACATGGCAACATGTTGAAGATGTTTGCAGATCTAAAAATTGATGGAGACAACAAGCTGCCATGAAGATTGATAATGAGATAGGTCAATATCAGCCTATTCAGAGAGGTGTGAGACAGGGATGTGTAATGTCTCTAGATCTTCTTTCCCTATACAGTGAAAATATTTTCAGAAATGTAGAAGATATGAAAGGAATCACCATTGTGGGATGTAACATCAATAACATTAGATATGTGAATGATGCAGTGCCATAGGCGGCTGATGGGTATATCGCGCCTGTGGCAAATTTACTAGAGTCATAGGCGAGTTTTGGGGATGTTTCTCTTCGCTTACGTGGCTTCATGACGATACTACATTCGTTACTATCAGGTGTGAATGATCATTGGGTTTCACATGGCATGGTTGAGAAACACATAGGTTTCATGGGGCGAGTGTGATAGCATAGTATGCACACGCCCTGGATGACAATGTCATTTTGACGCGCCACTACTGTACCACTTTCATGGCGTTTCATTTGTACCTCTCAGAGAGGTTTGACCTTGAACTTGTCTTTGTTAGACATCTCTCCATCTACTTCTGATTGCCGTTGAGCCCTTCCATCTTGTACAGTCTATAACAATTAACTACTTAGACCGAACTCAACGTAGCTTAAATAACATGACACTGGTATAGTTTCCACATTCCATTTTACTAACACTATACACCGGACACTGTCGATGGCACAATCATTTGTTCCACAAAAGATTAACGAATGTACACAACAATGCCTACACGTTGACTATTCTAACAGAGCGGCGTAGTGTTAGCCATGCTCTATGAAACCAGAACCAGGTCCGACGCTGAATGTAGTTCAAGCCCAACTGTCTGAAGGTGACGTTTTGTCCTCTCACAAAACGTCCGGTGGAGGGTACTTTGCATGTTTTGTGACCAACGCCGTGGTGGATCACTTTGCACGGTCTCCTCATGTAGACCGCGCTTGTTACCAACTCATGCCATGTTCCAGGCCTGTATAAACTGGACCATGGCATGCAGTATTGATTGTAAACAATGAGCAGGATCTGCAACATTTAGTAGATGCGGTTGTTGCACGCAGTGAACAACTAGGGTTAGAATTAAATTGTAACAAGACACTTATTATTGTTGTCACTAGGAATAAGGAAATATCACAATATAATATACAAGTAAATGGGAATATTACTAACCTGTGCTTTTACATGGATGTGAAGCGTGGATAATGAACAGACAGGCTGAAAAAAAAACATATGATGGCTGTGGCGATGTGGTTTCTGAGGACAATGCAAATAATACCATGAACAGACAGAAAAATCAATGACCAAGTCCTTCAAGAAACAAATGAAAATTGTAAACTGATTAGAGAAATTAGACAAACATTTTTGATCACGTTATAAGAAGAAATACATTGGAGTGACAACTGGCAAGGTCGAGGAGAAGAGAACAAGGGGAGAGCAAAGAAGTAAAGACTTGGATGACTTGCGCCCACGCTAATCGGCATGGCACATAATGATGATGCTCTTTTATAACTGTGTATGCGATGAGAAAGAATGTGCATGTATGGGTTAATGCGCCATACGGGTGTAATTATGTGTGACATCCAATGTCTTGAGAGAAATGTTGAGAGTTGAAACAGACAGAAAACTACTAAATATGTGTTTACCGAGAGAATAAAAGTTTATAAGTTTATGAAATTAAATAGGTTAGTTTAATGAGACATCGATGAAATAGTTGTAACTATGATCAGTTCAGTTCAGTTACGGTTCCAACATCACAGCAACGGGTCGTCCCCATTATGCTCCGTTCCTGTGCCAGTGAATATAACATAAAATGTACCTCACAGCCTTATTTGAAAAGTAGAAAAATAGGAGTCTCGACAAACAACAGCCGGCCCAGGCCCTATCTCCCCCTTAGAATTGACCTACAGACTTGAATAAGTTGCCGGTTGGATTTGTTTTTTCAAGAGCTATCTAACTATGAAGGTTATATAAAAGCAATTTAGAAAATGTTACTAAAGTTGCTAGTTTAAAGTAAGAACACGCGTTTTCCTAGAGATTGCACAGCCAGCCAACCAACTAAGCATGAAAAACGCCAGCTGTAGAGATGGCTGGTCATAGGTCCTAACACTGACTATGACCACAGAGAACAGAAAGTTTGCATGGTGTTATGTATATGAACGGTTGATCTTGTATAGGTCTTGTAGATAGAAACCCTCTTTGAAAAACTCACTCAGTTTATCAGACTGCTCTGAGACGACGAGGTTACGAATGCAATCTGTAATCCCGCATTTTCCCAAAACACACAATTTTTCGAACCACAGCTGCAGACGATTTGGAAGCAGACCGCTTTTCTTTAGTTTCCTTACAGTGGTATGAGTGCCGGTCGTTCAGAAAGCAATGGCAAACTACTGAACGTAAACTTGCCAGGAATCACATACAGCCAAAGATTGCTGGAGTTGACAGATACGTCCCGTAAAGGCTATGCAATTGCCTTTTTTTCAGTATGACTTCTTCATCCCTTCAAAATAATGTTTTCTTGTAGTTGATTTGTATTTTAGATTTGTGAAATGATAAAGACAGATACGGAGAATAGCATGGGTGTGGGAAAATCTTAATATCCAAATCCTTGGCTGCTAGTTGGATAAGCCGTGCTTTGTGATAGGGCGCATTATCTTGAAGCAAATGAAGATTTTGATTGCTTGTTATCCTTTGTTTTCTGGTAACATTCTTTGTAAGTTAGATAAGGCGATCTACATTGTACTGTCCTTTAATCGTATTTTGGCATCTGGCAGGACATCTTTGGCGTCCCAAAACACTGTCAGCATCACGTTTCCTGCAGATTCGTGTGCTCTAGGCTTGATATATTTAGGGATGCTGATATTTTCCATTTTTTTTCCCAGTGTGTTTTCATTAGGGGTCGTTATTGTGAAACCACGTCTCATTAACTATCACAATAGTCGACAACATTTTGTAAGGCAAAGTTTTGAGCAAATGTCGACAGCAATTTACCCTCGTTTGCTTCTGTTCCGTATCAACAGACTGGAGGTCAGCATGACCGTATAAATAAGAGAGATCGCTCATAAACTTTCAGTGTGTTGTTGCCGAGGTAGCGGACTCAACCACTTCACGGTCAGTTGAACTAAAATGCTGACTTCTCGTCCTTGGCTTGGGGACGTAACTTATAAGTATCTCAGAGGACAGGGTGGGCTCGCCTGATGATAAGTGACACTGATATTAAAGAAAGCTAATCCACAAGCAAAACAATTAGTCCAGTTCACTAAAAAATAATGGTTGTACCACACACACACAATATCAATCCAGTGCATTAAAAAAAAGTAGTGAATGAATCACACACAAAAAGAGAAGTAGATTGTGAGCTTTACTAGAACACCATTACAAGTAACAAAATGAACCTTGCGGATAAAGCCTTCGTCGGGACAGAACAAACACACACATACCGACACACAACTACTCTAAACAATACTACATGAAAATATTAAAGTTACTTATCTGTATCCTTGTTTGGCAGAATACGTCTTGAGCCACAACAAACAAGTAGTAACAGGTGTATGGACTACGCTTGTATTCAAAGCAAGAGTACACAAAATAAAACATGTCAAAAGTCGCTGACCCAAGGGGGCACACACTTATCTCATGTTCAGCCCTTTGTGTAAAACTATATTAACGGTTCTTTTACCAAGTTTTACTGTATCATTTATCTGTGCAATTGTCATTGCTTGATCCTTGTCACCGATTCTTTTCAGAACTGCTGCGCTTCCATCGTTGCTCTCTGAGAGCAGTATCCCAGATCATGGCATATCAGCAACATTAGTGAAGCCACGCTTCAATTGTCTGTTGTTGTTTTTTAACCTAAAGACGCGGGGTAAGCAGAAATAATAAAACTTTTTAAATTTCGAGTTACAAATCTACCCAAAGTATTTCAGAATCCTCGCCGATGCATCGGAGTTCGTGTATTGAGCTGAGTTTCTCCAGACTCAGGTTTGAGTTAGGAGGAAGACGGAGCACTTATGGACACATCTTTCAGAGGCTAGCGAAGAGAGAGTGAGGAGGAGAAGACGAGGAAATGGTGTGAGAAGAAGGCATTGAAATAGGAGGGCAGGCGCCAGGAGAAAAAGACGAAAAGTGGAGAGACTAGGTTTCAACCATGTAAAGTGGGATACTGGAATTGTCGTAGTGCCAGGCAGAGAGGTCCTGTATTGGAGAGGCTTATGTATGATTTTGATGTCCTCATGCTCCAGGAGCTAAATACAGACAAATACCATTGCCCTGGGTACGCCAGTTATATAAACCCTACTGAGCAGAAGAGACATGGGCAAGGTCTGCTGGTGAAGAAAGGAGTGAAGCATGTGGTACTTGACTTGAGCCAGTGGAATCATAGTGCAAGAGAGGTCCAGGGTATACAAATGGAGATTGGTGGCTTAAGTTAGAACATTATAAATGTATATACTACAGTGGACTGTTTTGTCAGAAAGGAATACTGGGACTGGCTTAAGGAATTGGAGGAATTACCAGGTGATAGGCTACTCATATGTGGAGACTTCAATGCGAGGAGCAGAGATTGGGACAGTAGTGGAGAAAACTGACAGGGAATTGCCCTTGCGGATGCTATGGTGGACTCCGATGTGGTCTGCATAAATGATGGTAGGCCGACCAGAATGGCAATGAGGCCTGGTGATGCAGACACAGCTATTGACTTGGCACTTGTCTCCCAGTCATCAGTCCTTGATGTAAAGTGGACTGTTTTGAATTACCATGGGAGTGATCACTTGCCATGCTCAGTCCTGATCTCTAAAGCCAGGAAAGTTAAGGCTGGGAGAGCGCGCAAGACCTTCCGGTATGGGTGGACCGATAGCCTTCTAGAACGCCTCAGACAGGGGGCTTGCAACAGGAATGTTAAAACTCCTTTTTTGCAGCCTCCATTGTGGACCCCAGAAGTAGACCCGGCTTGGAAAGCAAAGAGAGCTGCAGTGAAGCAGCTAAGGAAATTGCTACAGACACTCCGAAGCTCACAAGAGGAAGTTGACACCGCGGAAAATGTCAAGAAAGACAAGGTGGAAGTCTTCAAGCGCTGTGCTGCAGAGGCCAAAAACGCAAAATGGGAAGGTTTCATGAAGGAGATTGTAGGTGATAAAACACTGCCAAAATTCTGGAAACTGCACAGACAAATGCAAAGAAATGATCGGCCTATGATAGTGGGAACAATTTGTAAAGGTGATGGTGTGCGCTTGACAACAGACAAAGAGAAAGGGGAGGCGTTTCTCCAGAGATTTTTAGAGCAGACCAATCATAATGATGCGGACACCAGGGATGCAGTTAGAGAGGAGTTATCTGGCACCATGAAGAATATGCATTATGAAGACATCATACGGGTCGAAGATGTTAAACATACTTCGAAAAAGGCAGAAGACACAACACCAGGGCCCGATGGGGTTAGTTATGGCCACATGAAGGCTTTGAGCGATGCAGACCTGAAGGAGATGACCGACTGCTTTAACCAGAGCATTAGGACAGCATCAGTACCGCAGGATTGGGTGCACAGCTATCTCATCCCTCTCCCAAAACCCCTAAAGGGTCATTCAAAGCTTAGTGGCTTTAGGATCATCACCCTTCAAAATACATTTGGGAAGGTTCTAGAGAAGATAGTCGCTGTCAAACTGCAAGAGTTCTTGGTAAGGGGGAAGCTTCTTCCAAGAGGCCTGGGGAGCTACAGGCCAGGAAAAGATACCTGGTCAAATGCAGCCACTTTTGCCTTTGATGTTTATGAGGGGTTCCAGAGTAGACAGGAAACGATGGCGGTAGCGCTTGATCTCGAGGATGCGTACAATAGAGTTCGATATGATATTTTGATGACAGTACTGATGGAGAAGGGGGTCAACCCCTGGTTGGTGAACTGGATAGCAGCTGTCCTACATTCTAGTCGGGCTGTTCTCCGTCTGGGTACATGGACCTCAGAGCCACATATTTTAACCCCGGGACTGCAACAGGGATCAGCAATCTCACCGGTGCTCTTTAATGTGTATACGAGCAAGATTGCAAACCTAGAAGCACCAGGCGTTGGAAGGATACTAACATTTGCAGATGATATTCTTGCATATAGGCAGGGGAGAGATAGGGACAAAACAGCCCAGGAGCTACAGGCGACAGTAGACAAAGTGATTGACTGGTGCACTGAAATGAGTGCTGTCATCCACCCAGAAAAGGCAGCTGTTTTGTGGTGCTCTCTGGACAACAGGATTGTGAGAGCTGATGTCCCAAGCATCACGATAGATGGTAGAAGCGCAACAGAGAGAACAAACTGAAGTATCTGGGAATCACATTTGACAGGAGCCTGTCCTTCAAGGACCATGTGGAGACGGTTGTGACAAGGTCTCAAAAGGGACTCAATGCACTTAAAACTATGGCTGCAATGGACACAGAGAATATAATGCTTTTCACACTATACCAACACTTTATCCTCTCAGTGATTGATTATGGACTAGGACTGCTCACTGTCTCAAAGAGTCCGCTGGTGAAATTAGAGCGCATACATAACGAGGCTATGCGAGTCATTCTGGGATGCACCAGAGACACCCCAGTTGTGTGTATGCGTTAGATCCTCGGTTTGCCGACTGTTGCAGGTAGGCTCAAGGTGATGCAG
This sequence comes from Cepaea nemoralis, assembly GCA_014155875.1. NCBI lineage: Eukaryota > Metazoa > Mollusca > Gastropoda > Stylommatophora > Helicidae > Cepaea > Cepaea nemoralis. Next base: position 127,011 of record JACEFZ010009283.1, on the reverse strand, counting down.
GCGAAGGCATACCTCAGAGTAGCTGCAGACACAGATCACCCATTGCATGAGGCGCTGGACGTTGTTAAGGGTCAGCGACTGATAAGAGGGAAATCATGGATGGCTCAGGTGGAGGATACGATCAGACAGGTGTGCCCCTTGGAGAACATTAGGAGAGGAGAGGAGTGGGTCAGAATGCCAGTGGAGCAGTCAGACTTGTGCAGAGTTATAATCACATTGAGCCGGGAGTGCAGGGAGTGGCCAGCAGGGGCCACCGAAGTGGAAATCCAGCAAATAATTCAGGATAATGCTCGCTCGGGTGATGTGATTATCTACACAGATGGGTCGATATTGAGAGGTAGGAGAAGTGTCTGGGGATTCTTAGCAAAAGCTAAGAATATGCACAGATATGGTGTCATAGAAGAATGAAGAGAACACCAAGGACAGATAAAAAGCACAAAGAAGAATCTTGAAAAAAAGTTAACGGACAAGAAGAAGTGGTTACTCGCATCAGAAGAAGATAATTCACATTCTTTCGGCACATAATGAGAAAGAAAACGCGGGAATGCATAATGACAACAGGAAGCGAGAATCAGAAGCGGGGCCTGAAGGAGGTCAAAAGTGACGATGCTAGACAAGCTGACATCTTGGCACTGAGACATATCGATCGGTATCAGAAATAAATAGACACGCATTTATTGTTTATCGGTCATAGAAGTAGAAGAAAGAAGTAGAGGCTTGAGAACGCACTAGACAACGTAAATATTGAAAATTATAGTTACCGATTGTGATATTTATTTGCAAAACAGTATCAGAAATGATTGGCAGTACACGACACAGAAGGCTGTGGATAGAGATTGTGACAAAATTCACAATATTGTGATTGATCCGTGGGGCTTGTGACAATAACAAGGCATTAATTCTCCGCCTTTCCTCGCCCCAGGTTTAGTTTCCGAGTATTTCTAAGTCTCATTTCCCCTCGACATAAATAACAAGAAATTATTTTATTTGCTGCCAGGCAGATGTTGGTGATTATAATCAAGAAGACTTTACAAAATAGGAAATTTGAAGCTGCCATAAAAACCGCCGCAAGGAAAAGTAGTTTATCCGCTTGTATGGCAAAAATTATCAAATTAACATAAACTATTTCAGAGCAATTTGACCATTATGGTGTGGTTTATAGGATTTATGCCAAGACAGTAGGGGGTGTTATGTTAATAATGTCGTTATACATTTTGAACTTACATATATAAAGACACAGACATAAGCTTTACAGATAAGTGCACAAACAATCATTGCACCACAACGATAAGTTGCACAGAACACAATTATCTCTATCGTTTAGTATTATTAACAAAGTGAAAGTATCTTCTTATGCTTAAAAGCGTTGTTTAGAATTATCGACATAGTGACCGTCTGTTCTTATATTTAAAAGCGCTATCTTTGTGTAGAAATGCAATCATGTTGTCTAGTTACGTGTTTATTCTTTGAAAATAACTGTGATGTAAATAAGGCTTTCCCTTTACCATTATTCCACATTACTTAATTTCGAATGATTGGGGGGGGGGGGGGGGGGGGGGGGGGGGGAATAAAATAAAAAAGTAAAGGTTCGATTCCTCAGAGGTGAGGTTGAACTTGCGAAAATTATAAACATTGGCTTTCAGCAAACGTCACATTGTGCTTTTAACAGTATCGGACTGTTATATACCTTGAGCCATATTCTTCATCTTCTTCCTCCATTCATCCATATACCTCATGGAAGTGTTTGAGTAGAGGAGATTATTGCGTCATGTTGTGGTATTAAAATTGGTAGGAAAATTAAACACCGGTTCCCGCTCCCAGATGCAATGAAGTGCGGTTGATTTTGTATGTGAGCATTGCTTGAGATAAATGTCAAAAGTGTAAAAACAATAATTCCTTGAGGTTTGTATTGTCTGATAACTATAACCTTATTGATCGTGCAGTACAGTAAAGTAAAAATATAGCTATACAAGACATTACTGCATTCTGCCGGCAAACATATCACTATCATTTAGCTGCGTGTGATGTGCAGAATTGTGTCACCATCAGTCTTTTGAGTTGAGTTGAGTTGAGTTGAGCTAAGAACCGACATCACTGCACTCAGGACATTCCGATATGCGCTCTATCCCCTCATTCAACAGCCAGCGAAGAGCCACACAACTAATCGTTCCCACTGCTAGCTGATTGAAAGTTCTCCTGGTCTTCCCTCTTAGTTTTGAGATTCTTCCACAACCCCTGCCGATCCCCCGTAATATCAATCTTTCCACATACGGGTTCTCAGTCTGTTCCCCTGCCTTCTTCACCTGGTGCCGCAGGCACACGACCACTTCTTCCTCATTCAACAGCCAGCGAAGAGCCACACAACTAATCGTTCCCACTGCTAGCTGATTGAAAGTTCTCCTGGTCTTCCCTTTTAGTTTTGAGATTCTTCCACAACCCCTGCCGATCCCCCGTAATATCAATCTTTCCACATACGGGTTCTCAGTCTGTTCCCCTGCCCTCTTCACCTGGTGCCGCAGGCACACGACCACCTCTTCCTTGTCCATAAGTAACCTACCACCAAGAGGTGCATTCCCTGTCAGCCTATCAGCCTGTTCATACCCCCTCACTCCCGCATGGCCAGAGCAAAAGTATCCATACAATTCTTACAATCTGTGACCTCTGAAAAGAGTTGAGCTATCCCACACGAAACATTATTTTCTCCACCTTACTAAGCATACTCATTGAGTCCGTAATGAATGCTATGTTGCAGTGGTCTCCTTTAATCAACGGAATGCCGCTGTTACTGCTTCCACCTCCATTCTCATGGTGGAGGTCGTAGTCCCATATGCCAGACTCTCCGTTTTCAAGCAACGTCCATTAGCCTTCGCAATGAAACCTCTTTCGAAATTTTTCTTAATCATAAACTGGCGTTGGGGATAATGATACGCGCCGTTTAATAATTTCCCGTCATACCAAGTCCAGGATTCAAATCAGGAGCGGGCCATTTCGAAGAAGATCGCTTTGCGTTGATTTAAGTGGTATGGTCGGGCGTTGACAAAGCAATCTCAAAGTACTCAACTAGCCTTGCCGTATAAATCACAAACAGTCGATGAATGCTGGGGTTGATTGCAACATAAGCTAGATATACCGCTCCTGTAGCAGTTATATGTATATGATCTATCACACGTTGCTTCTGTCTACGCTGTCGTTTCTTGTTTTCCGTCGCCCCAGTTTGCTCCCCCCAGAATGATCTGGTCCAGACAGTTATGTCATTTACCTTGTGGGTTAATTAGTTAAAGAACGCACTGGACATTTGGTACAGGGCCCATCTGTTTACAGACCATTCGGCGCTCAGTGGGTGATGCGGTCAATGTCACACTTTTACTTCCCAAGACAGTACTTGGTACTCTTTATAGACTGGGTCCAAATAGGAGCTCACGTGAAGTTTACACATCTGAATCCACTGTCCTTTACTCGTGATACGATTCCGCTGCCCTTTACACATAATCCGAATTCACTGTCCTTTACACATAATTATAATCCACTGTCCTTTACAAATCCCAATCCACAGTCCTTTACACATAATCCGAATATGTTGTCCTCTACACATTACACACACTTTACACACTTTTTCAATCTATACGTTGTTACATCTGTTTCATTCTATAAGTTGTTCTATAGTTGAGAGGTGGCGGATATTGGGTGGGTGCGTGGGTGTAGGTTGGCTGATGTGTGTGTGGGTGGGTGGGGAAAATTGTGAGGGTGCAGGGTGTATGTATGGATAGGTGCCGGATGTGTGGATTGACAGGGGTATGTGTGTGTGTGGTTTTGTGATGTGTTTTGCTGGGTGGTTGCGGGTGTGTGGGTGGGTGGTGGAGAATATGTGGGTGGGTGTGTGTGTGTCGGTTATGGGATGGGTGGGGGATGTATGTGTGGGTGAGGAAATGTGTGTGGGTAGGGGATCCGTGGGTGGGTGGCGGACATGTATGTTTGCCTGAGTCTGTGTGAGTGCGTGGAGGTATGTGTGGGTGGGTGGTGGTGTGGAGGGTGGGGGATGTGCGGGTGGCTGAGGAATGTGTGGGTGGCTGCGGGGTGTGAGGGTGGATGGGTGATGTGCCTCACAACATTGCAATATGCACTGTTTATGTTTACAACTTTCATTTGACAATGGGTTTTTTTTCCATGTGAATGTACCATGCGTAATATGCATTGTTTATGCTTACAAAATCAATTTGACAATGTTTTGTTTTCCCTATGTAAATGTAACATGCACATTTGATGAATGAAAGATGAGTGATCGAAAGGGGCGAATGTAAGACGGGCCTGCGTACCTAATTTGTTACCCTTTTAAAATAAAGTTCGGTTCGTTCTATCTGGTTCAGTCTATAAGTTGTTCTATCTGTTTCAATCTATAGGTTGTTCTGTCTGGTTCGATCTATAAGTTATTTTATCAGTTTCAATAACTTTAAAAAAAAATTATAACAATGCTAAGGGATTCCTAGCATTTCAGTTTAAAACACTTCTGCTTTACTGATAATTATGTGTTATGGACATCCGGTCCAATATGGCGGATAGGCTGTTGAGCTGCTAAGACATCTGGAATGTTTTTGCTTCTGGCTATGGTTAACTTTCGCATGTTCCCCATGTTGGTAGGTAGTACATGGTTCTGTTTAACAGCTGCTATGGAGCGACACTGTGAGCTGTGGATTTCATGTAGAATGCCGTTACATCTGTCCACGGTGATTTGTATTGTGAACTAGTTTTTCTGAAAAATAGTCAGACGGCCAGTTGCTGAACTTTCTGGTTTTGACTTATACAGTAATTTGTGTGAACCTGCTGGTTTTCTTGTGACTGCCGCTTCCATAGACAATAAACTATAATTTTAGAGGCGGACTGTTGTATTGACATTCTGGCATCGACCTTGTGCATGTAATGCCTGTGCGGGCTGTTGGTTTGTAGGGACTGATGTCTGGTCCACTTTTCACATGGGACAGTGAGGAGAATTCTGTGTGATGTTCAATGACACGCGAACTGAGCACTATGGGGTGACCCTTTGCCGTGAAATTGGAACCGTGACTAACGACTAACTACTATATGTTATTTCTCTTCATTCACATTTCCCACATTCCTGTTCCTGTTTAGTTGTATTTTCAATTTGACACTGACTAGGTCCTTCCTTGGCAAGACAGTTGGTAGAATTCTTCCAGCACATGTGCTAGTGCCATTCCCCATATCGCACACTTCCCAGTGTGTATATAACATTCTCTTGGCCTGTAAGTCTGTGATCTATCGGGAATCTTATGTCTATTTGTATGTTCTCCATAATAAATTTTACTGCTTTCATTTTTTAGGAATCTGTTAAGAAGGTAATTTGCCATTGCTTTACTTCTTGGCAGCGACAATACTGCTTGGCTTTCTATAGCCCTTGGCTCCCAGACAACCAATTACCCGCAACACCACAAACATAGAATACAAATTGACGAATAGTCAACACAATACATCGTACATACCTGGGAGAATGGCATTACAGAAATCATTAAAGCACACACGTACATGTGGAGTCAACCGCTAACAGACACAATAAAGTGATAGCGTGTGTTGTGTAGTAGGTGATGAAACAATAGCAATCATATTGATCTGCATTCAAATAATATATCTAAGGATACAACCATGTTTCTGTAAGAACATATGTGAAGAAATTAAATGAGGCATAAACTTATCGCCAATGTATTGAAAGACGTGGGTCAAAATGAGAAACTCTGTGGCAGCTTCTACGTGGTATACTGGAGAATAACACAGAAAGAACTCTGGAACATCTCGAGCGTCGTCCTCTGGAGAATGACCATGTCTGGAGAGGAGATGCAAGAAAACTACGACATCTTGAGCAACAGCCAAACAGAACTGGCAATGACGATTCTAATGCTAGGGGTCACGCCGGCCATCTCCATCATCGGAATTGTGGGAAATGTCTGCAGTATTTTAGTTCTTATCAAACAAAACTGCAAGAAATGCTCCAATATTCTCCTTCTAGGGCTGACAATCAGTGATCTGACCTATTTGATTGGCTTCAACAGTGTTCCTAAGACGATTTACACTCTCTCTGGGAAGCAGTCTTTCCCCTATGAAGCTCCTGTTTCAGAAGCGTTGTTTTTCTTTTACAGAATCTTCCTGATCATTGATTATGCTTCAGGATTCGTTGGACTAACACTACCGATGTTGATAACAATAGAACGACTCGTTACTGTCTTTTTCCCGCTAAAGGTATCTAAAATCATAACACCAAAAAGGACATTTACTGCCATTTTATGCGTGTTTATATTCTGGTACGGGAATTTTATCTACACCATGTTTTGGTTTGATCTCTCGTACACAAACGAACAATCAGAAAACAGGACTGTTTACGTAATTGTCCATACAGCTCTATTCGACCACGACAAACCAGCTGCCAATGCAATTAATGAGATGTGGATATACCTTAGCATGCGCATTCCCTCAGTGTTTACGTTTGTTGGCTGCATCATTATCGGAATCAAAATCAAAATAGCGTCAGAGAAGCGACGAGAGATGACGGGGAAGAACCAGCAAAGTTCAATGTACAGAACAACGAAAACATTACTAGCTGTGTGTTTTGTGTACACTTTGACGTGTGCCATAGCCTCATTGCCAGCTATAGTACCACAGTATGTATCGTTTTCTATAAGCGATGACACGACAACTAATATCTGCCAGGTGACATACCACTTAATCAGCACAGCTGGGTGTGTAAACTAGCTCGTGTAATTTTGTGATCTATATTGTGTTCAACAAGAACTTTAGAGACGCGTACAAGTCGTTATTTGTCAAATCTGTGAACAGGATCAAAGTAATAGATAAATTTTAAATTATACTGCCATTTGTTAAACATAAACTTCAGAGACACGTATAAGTCGTTATTTGTCAAATCTATGAACAGGATTAAAGCGATAGATAAATTGTAAATTATACTGCCATTTGTTAAACATAAACTTCAGAGACACGTATAAGTCGTTA
>JACEFZ010009283.1:0-115000 GCA_014155875.1 Cepaea nemoralis | reverse complement strand
GTTCGCCATCAGTCTTGCACATCTTCTCTGGTTTCTGGGGTTGAAGATGGGACAAAGAGCTCAGCAACAGTTCCCCGTGGATGATACTTTGGTACTAGGTCGAGAGAAAGGTCTCTACATCGACTTAATTTCAATAGATGCATGCCTTTTACAGGACTTAACGGACCTGAACGCCAATAGAAAGTCAAGTAAAGAACCAACTTCTAAAACTTCATGTCTACTGGATATATGGTGCGATACTCATATTTATGTAAACCACTTGACACTCAGTGAAGGATATGAAAATTACAAAGGGAGCCGTGTTGGCACAGTGGCTAGAAATTTTACCTGCCTGTTCGGTAGTCATGTGTTCGAATCCCGGTGGAGCCCATGGAGGCAGGGATGTTCAAAACGTGGGAAGTAAATGCAGCCAGTGTGTTACTGACGATATCACACACTGAGTGCTGATTGGTTTACAGAAATATGATGAATATATGACTTCTTCGTCTTCCTCTTCCTCTTCTTCTTCCCCCTCCTCCTCCTCCTCCTCTTCTCCTTCTACTTCTTCTTCTTCTTCTTCTTCTTCTTCTTCTTCTTCTTCTTCTTCTTCTTCTTCTTCTTCTTCTTCTGTTTCTGCTTCTGCTTCTTCTTCTTCTTCTTCTTCTTCTTCTTCTTCTTCTTCTTCTTCTTCTTCTTCTTCTTCTTCTTCTTCTTCTTCTTCTTCTTCTACTGCCACTGTTGGTTTTTCTTCTTTGTCTACTTGCTTGTCTTCCTCGTTCACTGACCTCTATCATCTGATTCCACATCAATGTTCTAGATATAACCCTTCTTCTGTTATTGTACACTCCACAGCTTATTTTTCAGTGTGGATTCTTTGCAGCCAGAACTAATGTGGAATGTGTTGGTAATGGAACTATATGACTTACTCTTCCAACTTGTCCTACACAAGCCCAACTCCCCTACAAATAGTGAAGTGTATCACTTCCAGGCTTTGGCCAAAAGTTTGCCTAAACTCCAAAGGGATGCCTGGTCGGATAGCAGACAAAACTGGTTGTTGGTTGTCAATCTTTTTGGAAGACTGTGAGAATGAACAGGCTTATAGGCTGGCAGGAAATGCACCTCTCGGGGATAGATTACCTATGGAAAGGGAGAGGTGGTCTGACGTCTGTGGGACCAGGTGGAGAAAGCAGTGGAACGGACTTAGAACCGGTATGTGGAAGGAATGATTTGGACGGAGGATCGGCAGGGGTTTTGGACGATTCTCAAAACTTAACTTTCAATCAGATAGTGGTACGAATGATTAGTAATGTGACTCTTCGCTGGCTGTTCAACGAGGGGACAGAGCGCATATGAGAATGTCCTGAGTGCATTGATGTCGGTTCTTAGCTCAATTCAACTCAACTCTGGAAGACTGTGGGTTGTAACTCCGACTATATTAGCGTGCTGTTCTTCTGAGCTTCTAAAAGACATTGTTATCTATCGGAACGAGATACGTGTAGAGCATTTTCTCCATATCTTGTAACAAAGTACCAAAGTACCAGTGTTGGAAAGCTGTCCTTACCTTCTCCAACTTCAAAATATAGCAGGGTGTGCAAGACCAGTACTGGTACTTTATATCTGCGGCGCACAATCATAATGGGCTGTAACCAGGTTGTGATCCATCGCTGACTGAGCGCCGATATGTCTATACAGTTATATGGCTGGCATCATACAGCCAGTAGGTCTCACACGGTAAAGGGCCTTACATTGTCATCATCATCATCATGCGCCATGCCAATAAGCGAGAGCTGTCATGTTTCGCCATCCCACACGATCACCAGAGTCGTGGATCAGCTATGTGTTCTTGTCTGATCCAGATATTTATTTCCCTGCCTTCCCCTTGTTCTTTTCACTTTAATAACCTCTCAGTTGACACCACTTTATATTCACTGTACCTTTTATAAATCGTGTTTAACACAGACAGAGAGACTGAGATTATGTCGTATTTACTCATCTTTCTCCCATAGGTCGTATGTAGTTCACTGTAAATGAAGTTCAATGCAATGCCCAGATAGAAACAGCAGGCACATTAAAGTGGACATCACATATGTCCTGGGGTCAGCATGATCGAATGGATAATAGCGCTCGCTCTCAAACTTCCAGTGTGCTGCTGAAGCCGAGGTAGCGGATGGTTGAACCCCTACATCGGTCATTTGGACTAAAATGTTGGCTTCTTGTCTTTGACTTGGGGACGTAAATTATAAGGACCTCAGAAATATGAGTGGGTTCGCCTGATGGCGATGTACACTGGTAATATGGAAAGGCAATCTGCACAGACAATCAGTCCTGTGCATTAGACCTAGTAGCAAGTGTATGGCCTACGCTTGAGTTCAAAGCTAGCGAATGTTAAAAAAAAAAAAAAAAACGTCCTGCTTGTAAGGACCAGATTCAAATGAAGTTAAAATTATTGACCGTGTACAATTTGTACTCAGCTCTGTGACAAAGGTCTTACGGACGCCATTCCCAATCCCGCATATCGCGTTCGAAATAAAGCTGCAGGAAATTTGCAAGCAAATGTGTTTGCTGGTTTTCATGCAATGGTATAAGTTCCGGTAGTTCAGAACGCAATCGCCTTCTACTGAACGTAAACTTGCCAAGAAATCACAAACAGCTAAACAATTCTGGAGTTAACTGCCGCGTGCTGTAAAGGATATGCCACTACTTTTAGTACGACTTGGTGCACTGAGGTAGTTAGTCAGCAAGCAGACACGCACTCGACAACAACATGGTGTACCATCAAAACTGTCATCGGGAAATAAACGGTAGGATTGAGACACATCAAGGCATATGAGATTATGCTATGCCGCTGTTTATTTCCTGATAACATTTTATGATGTTTTTCAACGTCTCTCAGGATGCGAGACAGTCGACTTTTCGATTACCGAGTCACTGTTCACTCGACAGCGCCATAGAGGACATCTGCAGATGTGGGATATTGTGATATCTGGACGAGCATCGACGACTTCAGCAACTCTTCACTGGGGTCGTGGGTTCATCTGTGGGCAGTCTTGCTGAGAAAAGGTTTTTTCCTGAACCGCAAATTGTGCAGAACTAATTAGGAGCTCGAAATAACGACCGAGTTCATCTTGACAACTTACCTGGCGATATATTCACTAAAGACTGCAATCGCAAGAAGAGGAAGAAGAGGAGGAGAAGGAAGAGGAGAAAAAAGACCCGGCAGACAGCTTCATTCTCCTTGTATTTAGAACTTTCTATTTATGTCCTAGTCAGATACTACTTAATAACCGTATGCCTGGAGACGCTTTCTGTTAGCGCCGAATGTTGGGTGGTACTCACCAAACCCGACACCCCACATTGTGCCAGAGACTTCGTGCGAAGGAGGGCAACTGGGAGGGTTCAAGCCTTACCCTAGTGCGAGGAAATTCAACCTTATAGACTAATTATCATAGCAAGACAGACCAAGCTCTAAACCGTGGTCGGCAACTGGTCTAGGATCGAAGCTCCTACAGGTGGACAGTTAGAGTATTGCTTTGCTGATCCAGCAGCCTCTGCAGCTTGTCTTATTTCAGATGTATTTGTGTTACCTTTGCTCTGGAGCAAACTAGGCAGGCCGAGAGAGGGACCATGCTGCATGGGAACATATGGTCTCTAAAGTCAGCCCTGGATGTGTGCTATGGCGAGGTATAATTCCATTTTGCAAACAAGGTGCCAGTCATTTCAATGTTTATAAGCGTTCGTATGGATCCCTTCACCGTTGGGATACTCATAAATGTCTTTGGGTGGAACTTTAATCCTCCTTAATGAACGGGGTTGTGTAACCTGGCGCTTTGTTTGAGAGCTGATTTTCTAGAATGCAATGTACCTCACAACCAAGTACATTCACGCGATCAGCAGGACACACTCCATCCATCCATCATGTGCCATGCCGGTAAGCGTGGGCGGTCATGTTTCTGCCATCTCACTCGATCACCAGAGTCGTGGATCAGCCCCGTGTTCCTGTCTCGACCATGCCATGTGGCCAAGCCATCCAGGTATTTACTTCTCGGTCTTCCCCTTAGTCTCTTCCCTTCGATCTTGCCAGTTGTCACCAAGTTCTCCAATTCATTTCTTCTCATAACATGCCCCAAAAATTTTGACTGTCTACGTCTAATGTCTCTAATCAGTTTACGATCTTCATTTGTTTCTTGAAGGACTTGTTCATTGGTTTTTCTGTATGTCCATGGTATTCTTTGCATTTTCCTCAGAAACCACATTTCCACAGCCATCAGCTGTTTTTCAGCTTGACTGCTTATTGTCCACGCTTCACATCCATACAATATAGGTTCTATGTAGCACCTCAACACTCTTTTTCTCGTTTCGATTGATATCTTTTTATTGGTCAGTATGTTTTTCATCTTGCAAAAGGCTACCTTCACAATGGCAATTCTTTTCTAATCTCTTCAAGGCATCTCCCATCAGATGTTATGACTGTGCCGAGATAACAGTATCGATTCACTTGTTTAAAACTATGTGTGTCCTGGACACACTAGGTTTTAAATATTAATGTTTATTTTCTAAATCTGTGATTTAATGTTAATATATATTTGCACATTTCTTCAGTCTGTTGTGTTTCTTGGTATCGTTGATAAACAACGCTTTGTATCCATTTCTGAAGTTCTTATTGAACACGATGTAGATGATAAAGTTACAAGAGCTGTTTAAACATATAACTGTGTTAATAAGGTGATACACAGTTTGTCTAAGATCATTTACCGTCTCCTCGGCATTGGTATAATCTACATACTGGGGTATAACGCCAAGAAATGACGCTAATACACATGTAAGAGTATACATTGCACACACGGCTAGCAATGTTTTAGTTGTTCTGTGCATGGACCGTTGCGTGTTAGTCCCCATTAACTTTCTTCTGTTCACTGCAGCCATCTTAATTTTGATAGCAATAAAGACACAACCGACGAAAGTAGACGCTGGAGGAATTCTCAAGCTGAGATAAGCCCATACTTCATTAACAAATACGCTAGCAGCTTTGTCGCTGTTGTATAGTGCGGAGTCGACAATCACATAAACAGTTCTGTTTTCTGAAATGTCGAATTTTTCTATGAGAGTAAACCAAAATACGGTGTAGATGCAATTTCCGTACCAGAAAATAAACACACATGATATGCTTATCAACATTTTCTTCGGAGATATAATGTCAGACATATGCAAGGGCAAAAGTACAGTTATTAGTCGTTCTATTGTTATCAACATTGGCAGCGTTAATCCTACGAGGCTTGAGGCTACATCAATTACCAGAAATATTTCATAATAGATAAATATAATTTCCGACAAATAATCCGAAAAAGGAAAAGATTGTTTTCCAAAAATAATGTATATAATCTTAGGTGCGTTGTTAAAACCAATTAAATAAGTCAAGTCGTTTATTGCTAGCCCAAGAAGGAGAATGTTGGAACACTTCCTGTAGTTTTGGTTTAGGATAACTAGAATGCTGCAGATATTCCCCACAATCCCGATGATTGAAATGGCTGGATTGATTGCCAGCAATAAAATAACGGTAACCACATCTGAGTTTATATTTCTGAAGATCTTATTTTCTTGGAGTTCTTGTTCAGGCATGGTTTGTTTCTTTAATACAATGCCTTTTATGTAGATATCTTGTGGCCTTTGTTATTTTCCTTTCGTAAATACAGCGAAGTTAACTGGTGGATGTCTTTGAGAATGCAATGAATAATATACTATAAGACGTGCAGATAACCAGCATTACAATAATATAATAACAAATAGGTTTTGCAGTGACTACGAGCATTTATTTATAGAGGCTGTGGCAGTGACACAAGCAATGGCGTGACTGGAGATACAGACGTTCACCCATGCATGTTTTCTCAGCAACTCCACGAGTACGCTCAGAAGGATTGAGACGGGCTGAGCCAGAAGGCTAATGGCTTGAATCTCTGAAGAGAGCAAGACTGACTACTATCAGTTTCATCTGTGTGCAGGGCCACGTGAGTGTAAGAGGAAACCAACGAGCAGTTAGGCTTGTGGGCTTGGCTGATGCCAGGATCGGACGAGCAATGGACCGGGCGGACATCACGAAAGACCTCATGGAGGAAGGACGAGTACATGTCTCAGAATGGATGTGATCCTGCAACTTTGACCAGGCTGCAAGAAAGGCGTTAAACTAGAAACTACGGGAAGCCACAGAAAAGTAGTCAACGAATATAGAACTGTAGTCGACAGTCACTACATGCTGAGTGAGATACTGTTAGGAGGATCTGAATAATTATGGACAAATAGTCTTTGATATGCAATGAGGATGCTCTGCATACTAACTAACTAACTAATCACAAATAACGGATTTTAAACAAGTCAGATATATCATTAAATACTGTATAATTCAGTGAGAAAGATGGGAGAGAATAAAGATATTACAATAAGAATGCACAAGACAAAGAAGCTTTCATAGCAGTAGTAATTTCATTTAAGTCAAAAAGAAATCATATTTAGTGTCATACACATAATATTTAATTATAACATTAAATTAGTAATCTTGTATGGATCAGAAACATAAAGAATAACTAAAACAATTACAATAGAGCCCTGGAGATGTGTATAGACAGAAGAATATGTCGCATTTCATGAAAACAAAAACAATAAAATACAGAGGTTCTAGAAAAATTGAGAATGAAAAGAATGTTGATGAAAGAAATACAAAAGAGGCAAGTGAAATATTTTGGCCAAGTTAAAAGACATAATACTCTTATAAAAATCATACTGGAGGACAAGTTTGAAGGCAAGCTAGTAAGAGGTAAACAGCAATGCAAGTGGGAAGATAACATCAAGAGATGGACTAACATAAATCTTACATAATGTACAGTCAGGACGAGAGACAGACAGTGTTGGAGATCTATTGCAACCAACCTTCATTGTGGAGATGGCACCTGGTTGATTGATAGAACATAATTACTAATTTAATACACAGTATGTAAACTAAAAGTTAAAACCCCTTTTCACCCCTTAAGGCGCATGAGCATATTGTGCTAGACCATGCCATTGTCTCATGCCACTCTCTCATGCCAGTCTCATGCTAAGTCTCTCTTCACCTTCTCATGCCACTGCCTGACGCCACAATCTCATACCACCGTTTCGCGTTACCGTCTCATGCCACCGTCTCATGCCACCTTCTCACGCCACCGTCTCATACCACAGTCTGACGAGACTGTCTCATGCCACCGTCTCATGCCACCTTCTCACGCAACCGTCTCATACCACAGTCTGACGAGACTGTCTCATGCCACCGTCTCATGCCACTGTCTCATGCCACCAACACATGCCAGTCAGAATCATATCGACTCCAGAGAGAGAGAGAGAGAGAGAGAGAGAGAGAGAGAGAGAGAGAGAGAGAGAGAGAGAGAGAGAGAGAAGTATAGTACCTGTGATGTGCCACCTAGGATATGCGAAATGAGGCTGTCTAAAAATATAAGGCCTCACTCATACTGTTCCAAATGAAACAGTCAGTAAGGTTGATTGTTATACCACGTGTTTTAGCATCAAATCTCTCAAAGCATCGTGTTATTGGATTTGTTTATGATCAGACCACCCACCATACACGTGATTTGGGTTGACAAAGCTAAGGATGATTGTTATACGGTGTAGTATGCATAACACCCAGGTTCTCTCTTGCTGTGTGTGAGTGCATATCCCATAGTGGAAATAATGGACAGGCGGGGACAAGAGAGAGCACGGATGAGGGATATACTATGCGTGTGACAACCCCAGCTTCTCTCATTGTTGTTCATGTAACATTCAAAGTAGTAAATAAGAGATAAAAAAATGGACACGCATGCACGAGAAACAGTACGGATGATGGCTATTCTGTGGGTGTATGCACTCCAGCTTCTCATTGTCCTGCAATCAGAGACACAAACATTATGACCTAACTAACGAGGTGAGGCAATGAACCAGTGCATCCAAAGAAAGCAGAACTAGACGAGTTGGCATTGGAGCAACTAATTCGCAGTAGCTTCGTCCAAACAAATTGTTGAGCATATTTTGCATATTGTCCATTTCCCGTAAGTTAAGAAAACTATGCTGATCCACTATATCGATATTATACCCCAAGCTGTACGAGATTAGTTGCATCAAGGTAAAGGTAGTTTCATAGAAGAGACTGGTGTTTAGGTGTCCACTGTTAGGCTTTCACGTATTATGTATGGACATAATCAGAAATAGTGGCTACTTCCCTTCCTCCTCGTATTTCCTTGGCTGAAATTTCTGAAAATTGTTGGGTACTTATTGATATGTTGGTGTCTGTGTCTTACGGGTAGTAAACGCAGTTTCATAATAACGACATAACGGGTTCGAAATCAGCCGAATGCGATTTAGGAAACAGATAGCTTTGCGTTGATTTTCACAATGGTATGAGCGTCGGCCTTACAGAAATCTAAATCGGCAAACTACTGAACGTATAATTGCCTCAAATAGCACAAACAGTCAAAAATATGCTGGAGTAATTGTGTCGTCCTGTAAAAGGATATACAACTAACTTCTTCAGCTCATTGTTACGAGGCTGTACTAAATTATTTAATTCTTGCACTCGTTACAAGGCTGTGCTAACTTATTTAATTCTTACACTCACAGTTACGAAGCTGTGCTAAATTATTTTATTCTTAAACTCATTGTTACCTGACTGTGATAAATTATGTAATTCTTACACTCATTGTTACGAGGCAGTGCTAAATTATTAAATTCTTAAACTCATTGTTACGAGGCTGTGCTAAATTATTAAATTCTTCAACTCATTGTTACGAGGCTATGCAAAATTATTTATCATGGCTGTGTGCCATTTTTAATGAAATACACTACCCGCCTCGTGTATATTTTCTTTTTGTCGTCAGAATGTATTTTGTCAAGTATGCTAGTCTAATAGCATATTGTCAAGCGCACTGCGAGATGAAATATAGTTACATATCATCTGCTAGTTATCTTGTGACTTCGCCATTCATGTCAACAGCTGTTGTTAATTACCAAACAATCTAGGCGTAGCATTAACGTTTGTTGACGTTGTTACGATCAAACAGTGGAGTTATTGATCAACGTTAGTGTACCGTATTATTAGTATGCGCTGGAAATGGTTCTTTGTTTAATCATTGAGGGATGTGAATTCGGGTAATTACATTCAGCGTTATAGAAATATAATTACAACATCTGACGTTACCACGCTGAAGATTTTAATTGCGGTTACGTGTTCGAATCCCCGTCGATGCAGGCTTTTTTCTTTTTTGTTCAATGTTTTTTTTCCCCGTCGATGCAGGGACTAGTCAGATCGATCTACAACTGGTACCAAAAAATGCTATGGATTGAAAAGGCGACCTCAAGATATTCACACTATTAACCCATCAGATGCCGGTGGTTTAAGATAATGACGCTAGCATCATATCATTAGTACGTCTCTTTTTGCTGTGACGGCTCCTTCTTTACATTATTACTATTTTTTTTTTTGCTAACACTTAGCTTCCCAGCTCAAGGGTAATGAAATGCTAATTGGCCTGTACAGCATCTCTAATAAGTCTACTTTGAGTTGTTGTGTCTGTTAAAACTGCCATCTATGGCCTATAATACCATGCGGTGTAGGACAGGGAATAGGGGGGGGGGGGGGGTGTCTTGACCCTGAGGAATTACTCCCGCCTAGCTAGTGTAGTCGCCGCGAACTGTGCTGATTAGGGTTTTAATTTTGCCCCCGACAGAAAAACATCCATACTTTACCGAGGCTTCGAACCTGGGTCACGCGAAGGAGAACATGATATTCTTAGCCACTCGGTCAGTCGCTCGGAGTCAATGCTTTTTACATGTATTTTTTTTTTTTTTTTGCATATCCTTTACAGGACATCGCTGTCAACACCAGCATCTTTCAGCTGTATGTTGATTTCTTGGCAAGATTACGCTCAGTAGTTTGCCATTGCTTTCTGAGCGGCCGGCCCACATACCCCGTAAGTTACCGATGCGATTCGAACCACTGCTGATTCTCACCGTCATCACGTTACCTACGAGAGTATACGAGATTACGGAGAAAAGTCGCTAACCTCTAAGCCACGAAGCCGGCTTTTACACGTATGGAGAAGTCATTTCCTGGCACTAGAGGTCAGCATGTCCGAATGGATAAGAGAGCTTGCTTTTAAACTTCCGGTGTGCTGATGCTGAGGTAACAGGTTCAACTCCTACGCCGGTCAGCTGGACTAAAATGTTGCCTTTCGTCCTTGACTTGGGGACGTAAATTACAAGTACATCAGAAATCGGAATGGATCGCCTAGTAGCGAGGGACACTGGTAATAGGGAAACGTTATTTCACACGCAAAAATCAGTCCAGTACTCTTGAAGTTGTAGTAGGTGTATGATTATGCTTGGGTTCAAAGTAGGCGAACCTTAAAAAACACATATCGACCGACTGAGTCAGTCGGTATCCTTCTCTGTAAACTATTATTATTATTATTATTATTATTATTATTATTATTATTATTATTATTATATTATTATTATTATTATTATTATTATTATTATTGTCACAATCTCCTGCAACATGATGAGATTGGCCGTTGTCTAAGGTCCCGATACTTTCCAAGTATCACTGCGTAGTGTAGGATGGCTCAGGCACAGGTATAATAACACAGATCATTACTTTAATCAACAGCTATGAATCACTGGATAACATTGATGTGGCGCACATAGATACGTTTAATCATAGATGAACACGGTGACATGCAACACATAATTCCAGTAATTTCAGCGTACAGAACATATCATCCTTAGAATATAGCACTGCCTTCTCCAGGCCTCATTAACATAGTGCACGTAGACAGTTAGCCAGGCTCTCTAATAGCCTGAACAGAACTTAATCCTCCACTGTCTACTCTAGACCCCAACTGTCCTGTAAGTCCCTTGACTTAACTCAGACTCAACCCTACTAGGCCAGACCTCACTGTCTGGCTCACAACTCCACTATATCCTCACTAGCTTGGCTGGTGTCTCACACACCTCAGCCCAAGACTCAATACTCAGAGCTCAGACCTCCACTGTCTGGCTCAAAACTCCACTGTCCCCTCACATTTCCAGACTTGCGTATTTATTCATTCTTGCCAGCCTTCCCAGGGAGTGCCCATTTAACCCCGTGATCACACTTATCAGTTCCCGTGGAAATTACATTTTGAATCTTCCTGTTTATAGGTTTTCCTGCCACGTACACGCATCTCACCTTACTGATCTATTCCGTTGCTTTCTATGCATACGTGACTTTGAATGACATCTAATGTGATATATCTTAACCACCTGTTTAGGGGCTAGTCCCATTTGTGAACAATTTATGTGGTGCGTACGCGCCTTTACCCAACACTTAGTCTGGGGTAACCCTAGTTTGTCGGCGGTTGTGATCTACCCTCCTGACCTCACATCTGCACGTTGCTTTTCTGATCCAGTTACCCATAACAGTATAATAACATTCCTAGCTAGTCTATTAACCCCCAAATTTGCATAAACCTACGCATGTTACAATTATCATCATCATCATCATCATCATCATCATCATCATCATCATCATCATCATCAACATCAAAATTTAAAATCATCATCACCCTCCTTTAAATTCTTCTTCTTCTTTTTCTTTTTCTTCGTTCTCTCCCTCCATTTCTGTCAATTCCTCCTCCGCCCCCTCTTTCTTCTCTAATGCTACTAATTTCTCCCCTCCCCATTCTTTCCACTTTTAACTTCCTCCTCATCCTCTTGTTCTTCTTTTTCTTTGTCGCCTTTCTCATTCTTTTCCTCCTCCACCCCTTTATTCTTCTCTTATTCCACTAATACCTCATATTCCACTCCATGTTTCCTCCTCCTGGAACTTTTATAGCTTAAACTTATTCTTCCGTGTCTTCTTTTTCTCCAGTCTCCTACTCCAACACCTTTTTTCCATATTTCTTCCCCTACTTCTCCTTTTTTAAATGTTTTTTTCCTTATGCCTTTAAATTTGAACCTGGTGATCAATAAATCAATCAATCATGTACCATGCTGGAAAGCGTGGGTGGTCATAACTCGCTATGTCACTCGATCACCAGAGTCGTGGATCAGTTCCGTGTTTCTGTCTCGACTTACTTAACGTGTAATTGCGTAAAATAGCACAGTCAAAAACATGCTGGAGTGATTGTGTCGTCCTGTAACAGGATATACAACTAACTTCTTCAGCTCATTGTTACCAGGCTGTGCTAAATTATTTAATTCTTGGACACGTTACAAGGCTGAGCTACATTATTTACTTCTTACACTCAGTGTTGCGAAGCTGTGCTAAATTATTTTATTCTTAAACTCATTGTAACCAGACTATGCTAAATTATCTAATTCTTACACTCAATGCTACGAGGCTGTGCTAAATTATTTTATTCTTAAACTCATTGTTACGAGGCTGTGCTAAACTATTTATCATGGCTTTGTGCCATTTTTTATGAAATACACTACCCACCTCGTGTATATTTTCTTTTTGTCGTCCAAATAAGAGCAGATAGCTCCACCATCATCATTATATATTTTAAAAAAAAACATCATGATGTGCCATTGCAGCAGTGAAAGTTATCGGTCATGCAATTCCTGTAATTTCTTTTGTGAGATTTTGTATACATGTTATGCTTGTCTGTATTATGATCATGTCTGTGTGCTGCCTGTCCATTTATATATTAAACACCTTTCAGCGAGTTTGTATTCTGATCATATCAGTGTGCTTTCTGTCCATTTATGTCTTAGACAAATTGCAGCTAGGTTGTATTCTGATCATATCTGTGTGCTGGTTGTCTATGTATATCTTAGACACCTTTTCGCTGTTTGAGAAAGAGAAAGAATGATGGTGAAAACAAACAACGAAAGAATGAAACACAGTCACGGCTGGGGGAATTCTCAAGCAGAGATATGTCCATATTTCATTAATAAATAAAAAGTAATTAAAGTGTTTAAATGGGAGAAAACGTACAAATAGTTCTCATTACATTTTCATTTTTGTTCATTTTCATTACCATCTTGCGCATTACAAAGTGGCGTGGGAGTTCAAGTCTCCCCACAACTCTCGGTTATTTTATGTTCTGAACCAACTGATGATAGTCCTCTATGCCATCTCCTAAGATCAGAAAGTTCAATTTCTCTCGGTCTGCCTCTGCGTTTCCATCACTTATCTTTCCTGTTGTCACGATGTTCTCCAGTACCTCTGTTCATATTGCATGACCGAGTACAATGTTTTTCTTGTTTTTATAGCTGTGTATAGTGTTCTACGTTCTATTGCCTCTTCCACCATTGATCTCTTCTGTTGCCACAATGTTCTCCAATACCTCTGTTCTCATCATAAGACCAAGTGCAATGTTTGTCTCATTCTTGTAATTTGACAGTGTCCTACGTTCTATAGCCTCTTCAATCAGTTATTATGGCCGTACAGGATATTAGGAACATTCGTTGTTGAAACCATATCTCCACTGTATCCGACCTCTTCCTAATGTGTTATTCATATTCCAGATTCACTGCAATACAACAGAACAGGTTCGTTATAAGTTATAACATTTCAGTACTCGTTTTCAGATTGATTTGTTCTGAACCATGAACGCTTGGGAAGAT
Organism: Cepaea nemoralis; assembly: GCA_014155875.1. Lineage (NCBI taxonomy): Eukaryota > Metazoa > Mollusca > Gastropoda > Stylommatophora > Helicidae > Cepaea > Cepaea nemoralis. The sequence goes on along the minus strand of JACEFZ010009283.1, from coordinate 101,392 downwards.
AATGCGATGTCTATCACAAACACCCGATACATGTCGTGTGAAAATACAAAATTATCCTGTCTTTCTCGTTATTTTTAAAAAATTTTTAATTTGGTTATTTATAGGTTCAAGATTATTTCTGAGAACCTCTGTGTATATGAGAATATTCCCTAGACAGCCATGCGCGGCTATTGTCTTGCCCAGCTTATAACGGCACGGAAGTTCACCCAGGCATACTTTTCCAGTGGCTCAATTAGTATGCCCAAGAAGATCCAGATGGAGTGGGTTCCAAGACACTGGTTGCAGTCTCTGGTGAGGTCAAGTCGAACAAAAATTGCCTTCATTTGTATGCCTGGTCGGACAGGTGTACGATTAAATGAACAAGGTGATACTCTTACGGACGAGCAGTGAACCAGGCTAATACAATGAGTGCCTTCAGAGAGGCAGGACGATGAAACGAATCAAGAGACGACAGTAAATCTGCAGTGTTGACTAGACTGCAAGAACATCAAGTTGAAAGGTATGAAGCCAGCAAAAGTACTCTACTGGGCGCCAAAGAAGAATAGTTAACCAATACAGAACCGATGTCGTCGACCGTTACATGCATGCTGAGGGAGACACTGAGGAGGGGATCCGAGCACTTAAAGACATGTTCGATGTGCACTGAGGATCTGACTGCTAACTAAATATAGTAATGAAACAAATATGATATCAAACTAACGTTCGCTTACCAGAAACTGTAAGGGAATGTCACGAACCTGAAATTGAATACTACTTCGTGGAGTTTTAGACGTGACGGTCTGAGTGAGAACCACTCGAGTTTCCGGTTCAGTCGCTTTGTTGGAATCATACACGCAGATTCCACAAAACAGGTGTCCATTCATATTTCATATTTTCATGTTGTGTTGTTCATACAGTTGTATCGGTGTGTGTTTGTTGTTTGTGTGATGTCCACTTTGTTACTTATGATCGTGTTCTATGGGTGTGTGCGAAGGAGTGTACGTGTGTGCCTGGTTGTATGTGTGAATGAGGATATATGGCCGTGAGAGAGAGAGAGAGAGAGAGAGAGAGAGAGAGAGAGAGAGAGAGAGAGAGAGAGAGAGAGAGAGAATTATGTATTAGTAAACCTGTGTTAGTGAGTTTGTGATTGTGAGTGAGTGAGTATATGTATATACGATGGAGTGTATTATTAAGTGGGTGTATAACTATGTGAGTGACACCTTGCCGTCTTGACAGACGAAAGTATGTGGATTGGAATTTGGCTAAGATTCCATAGCACAAGGCCTGGGCATGCTTCATAAAACATGCGTTACCCAAGCAGCATGCCCCCTCTCTCGGCCTTGTCTTGTTTACTCCAGAGGAAAGGATAACCAATACGTCTGGAACAAGGTAGGCTGCAGACGCTGGCTTCTCGGCATCAAACCTACGAGAACAGAAGGTGAATCTCACCTCCATGAGCAGGAGGTGAGTGGTGGCTAGACCCTCACATCCGTGGCAATTGATTTAGAGACGTTCAGCCATATCCCGCAGCCGAGGACCTCAAATAAAGTGCCCTGGACTTGTATGAGCGTGCATACCTGTTATTCGTAAGTGTGTGGACCAGTGTAAGCGTGTACTGCCGTCAGACTCCCAGCCTGACTCTGTGCGGATCTCGCGACCAGCGAGAATAAGCCCGCCGACGATAATGCACGTCTGTTGCGAGTTTATGTAAATGATGTAATTATATATGCAGGTATGTACGTATGTATGTATGTATGTGTATATGCATGTGTGTGCATGTGTGTCTGCCTGCCTGCCTGTCTCATAACATGGTAATATGCATTGTTTACGTTTAAAACATTCATTTAACAATGTTTATTTTTCCTATGTGAATGTAACATGCACAATAGATATTTAATGAACGAAAGATGGGTTATACGAAGGGCCGAAAGTAAGAAGAGCCTGCGTGCCCAATTTATGACACTTTGAAAATAAAGTTCGTTTGTTCGTTCGTTCTAGTAAAGCTTACCTTCTTCTTCTCGTGTTTTAATTATTTATTCATTGAGTAAGAACCATGAAAACTAAAGGGAAGAATTTCTTTTAGCAGCACCTTTTTATGTTGCTTTCGTCTAGAACACAGAACCGTGGAAACAGTGAGCAAGTGTAGCAACTGAAGGCACAGGGGTCTGTGTCGAGTGGCATTTCTTTGGCTCCCCGCATGATACTCTTTTCTAGCTTGATCCCTTTTGACTTGCTGCTCTTGGAGTCTGATCACAGCACACCTCCATCTTTTGAGTCATTTACTCGTCATCTCTGTGCAGCGACATGTCAGGCAATAAATCGCGCAACACGTTTTTGTGTGGCTTCAGTGTTTACATTCACTAAGGGAATACACTGTTTTGGATTAGAAGAAATTTCTAGTGCCATGAAACCCACCAAGCCACACCTTTTTTTCCCCGCCCCATTCCACCTTTAGCTTCTGCTTGCTTGCTTGCTTGTGTTCGTTGGCTTGAGCTCCAACGCGAAGTCCTGTATGTCGGATGAAGGCATCCTGTTGTCCAACATCAATGTGATGTCATACAGGACTTGAGGTTTGCGTGAGTATCCGTTGTCCCATGTCTGGCTTATTGGTGTGCAGACTGGTGGTTCCTCGCCGTACAGGCAGACACTCTCCGACTTCGGAGGAATCGGCGATCCTACTGACTTCAGCCAGGACCCCGAAGGGACCTGTTGCCCAGGACGCTCGGCGAGGACGCGTCAATAGGTCTTGGCCAGTATATAACCCGGCCCTGGTGCCTTGGAAACACTTCTAATTTTAATATCTCAATCTTTTCAGTGAATTTTAAAGTACTTAGTGATATATCTGACTGAGTTTAGATCCGTTCTATGTTAGTTAGTTAGTCAGTCAGTCAGTCAGTCAGTCAGTCAGTCAGTCAGTCAGCCAGTCAGTCAGTCAGTCAGTCAGCCAGTCAGTCAGTCAGTCAGTCAGTCAGTCAGTCAGTCAGTCAACATGACAATATGCTTCCATATGTAGTCAGATAGTCTCCCCTGTATCTCCCATAGCGTGTAACGACTTACGACACCATTACTTTGTTGGTTGACTACCCTCTTTTGATTTCACATAATGTGATCTAGTCCAGCTTAACTTTGATGTGCCTGAACTCTGGTCCAAGTCACAGAATGCCATCCATTCCTGTAGTCATTTACTCATCCTGACTCCTTGAGGGTGTTCAGGCTGTTATCCCGGTCACTTTCTCGTCAGGTCTCCACAACAGCCAAACCCGCAAGCCTATCTCCTCGTTTGTTTCTTCTTACACCCGCGTGCCCTGACACAAAGATGAAACAAATAGTTTGTTTTTTTTTGCCCTCTTCAGAGATTCAAGCCGCTGCCTTCTGGCTCAACCCTTCTCGATCCTTCTGGACGAGGAGTTTCGATGAAACATGCATGGGAGAACGTTTGTGTCCAGCCACGCTATTACTTGTAATACTGCCACAACCCCCATAGTTATACTGTTCTTAGTCACCGTAAAAGCTTTTCTTTATTACGTTATTGTAATGATGATTGTCTCCAAGTTTTATAGTACTATTATTCACTGCATTCTCAAGGACTTAACCAGTTAACTTGGTTTAATTTACAACAGGAAAATAGCAAACGTTACAATATATCGACATAAAGTACATCATGTAAAAGAAACACACCATGTCTGAACAAGAACTGCAGGAAAACATCTTCAGAAATATAAACTCAGACGTGGTAACCGTTATTTTACTGCTGGCAATCAATCCGGCCATTTCAGTCATCGGGATTGTGGGAAATATCTGCAGCATTCTAGTTATCCTACACCAGAACTACAGGAAGAGTTCCAATTTTCTCCTTCTTGGGCTAGCAATTAGTGACTTGACTTATTTAATTGGTTTTAACAACGCACCTAAGATTATATACATCATTTTTAGAAAACTTCACTGGCAGCTTAGACCGCCTTACGTTGATAATTTATGAAATGGTATGGGTGCCGGTCGTTCAGAAAGCAATGGCAAACTACTGAACGTAAACTTGCCAAGACATCACGGACAGCCATAAAGGCTGAGGTTGACTGCAACGTCCTGTACAGGATATGCAACTACCTTTTTTTAGACTGGCAGCTTGCCGTCTTGACAGACAATAGTTTGTAAATTGGAGTTATACCTCTCTATAGCAAAAAGCCTGGGCTGAATTTAGAGACCATGTGTTGCCCATGCAGCATGATCCCTCTCTCGGCCTGTCTAGTTTACTCCAGAGGAAATGTTACATCAATACGTTTGGAACGAGACGAGCTGCAGAAGCTGCCGTATCAGTAAAGCAATGCTATAACTGTCCGTCTTTCGGAGCTTCCATCCTAGACAAGTTGCCGACTAAGGCATGACTATAACATTTAGTCTTTATGTTACATCTCCTCGCACTAGGGTAACGCTTATACCCTCTCAATTGCATTCCTCCGCCCGAAGCCGTTGGCACAATGTAGTGGTCGGGTTTGGTGAGCGCCGAACAACATTCGGCACTAACAGAAAGCAGGTAGTACCGTCTTTTCCTTATTCGGATTATTTATAAGAAATTCTATTTATCTATTATAAAATGTTTCTGGTTATTGTTTTTTTCCCCTCAAGCCTCGTAGGCCTAATGCTGCCTATGTTGATAACAGAACGACTAATAACTCTGTATTTTCGCCTTATTGTGGTTTAATCTCATGAATAAACAGGCTTACCGTCCTCACCCAAGGCCACACCGCATACTGAGGCCTGTCGTCCTGACCCAGAGCCACATCTCATACTGAAGCCTGTCGTCCTGTCCCAAGGCCACACCGCATACTGAGGTCTGTCGTTCTGTCCAAAGGCCACATCTCATACTGAGGCCTGTTGTGTTCCAAGGCCATATCTCATACTGAGGCCTGTCGTCCTGTCCCAAGGCCACATCTCATACTGAGGCCTGTCGTCCTGTCCCAAGGCAATATCTCATACTGAGGCCTGTTGTGTCCCAAGGCCATATCTCATACTGAGGCCTGTCGTCCTGTCCCAAGGCCACACCGCATACTGAAACCTGTCGTCCTGTCCCAAGACCACATACTGAGGCCTTTCGTCCTGTCCCAAGGCCATGTCTCATAATGAGGCATGTTGTGTCCCAAGGCCATATCTCATACTGAGGCCTTTCGTCCTTTCCCAAAGCCATACCGCATACTGAGGTCTGTCGTCTTGTCCTAAGGCCATATCTCATACTGAGGCTTGTCGTCTTGTCCCAAGGCCATATCTCATACTGAGGCCTATCGTCCTGTCCCAAGGCCACATCGCATACTAAGGCTTATCGTACACTACATACTAAGGCCTATCGTCCTGTCCCAAGGCCACACTGCATACTGAAGAATATCGTCCTGTCCCAAGGCTACACCGCATACTGAGGCCTATCGTACACTACATACTGAGGCCTATCGTACACTACATACTGAGGCCTATCGTCCTGTCCCAAGGCTACACCGCATACTGAGGCCTATCGTACACTACATACTGAGGCCTATCGTCCTGTCCCAAGGCTACACCGCATACTGAGGCCTATCGTACACTACATACTGAGGCCTATCGTCCTGTCCCAAGGCTACACCGAATACTGAGGCCTATCGTCCTGTCCCAAGGCCATATCACATACTGAAGCCTATCGTCCTGTCCTAAGGCCACACCGCATACTGAGGCCTATCGTCCTGTCCCAAGGCCACATCACATACTGAAGCCTATCGTCCTGTCCCAATGCCACACCGCATACTGAGGCCTGTCGTTCTGACCCATGTCGACACCTCACGATGTGGCCTGTTATACAAGTAACATTTTAAGTGACGTGTGTTATATTTATGTGTTGATGTTAAGTCATGTTATTGTTTTACGTTATTTGATACGACAATCGATTTAATCGCCACCTACCATATGTGCATGCCTTCCTTGTCTTTCAAAACCACCAGTTCACTATCATCATATCACAAACCTTCAAATTATCATGATATGCTGATTGATTTATTGATATAGTTATCATCACTACCATCACCATCATGTGCCATGTCGGTAAGTATGGGTGGTAATGTTTCGCCATCTTACACTATCACAAGAGTCGTGGAATAGCTCAGTGTTCTTGACTCAACCATACCACGTGGCCAAGCCATCCAAATTTCCATTTATTTCTTCTCATAAGGTGTCGAAAAATGGTGACTATCTATGTCTAATTTCAGTAATCAGTTTACGGTTTTCATTTGCAACTTGTAGGCCTTACTCGTTGCTTTTTCTGTCTGTCCATGGTATTCTTTGCATTTTCCCCATAAACCACATACCCACTACTATCAGATGTTTGTCAGCTTCTCCAACCGCATGCATCCTCAAGCCCAAGGTTTCTGCAATGCCTTGTGTCTATCTTCGTGCTGGACGACCACTGCCTCTTCTTCCGTGTCTTCCATGACTGTTCTTTCCCAGTTAAAATGGTCAAAGTACAGGGTGTATTTTTGATGACTGCGCAGTGTTTAAAAATATTGCTGGTCCAATTTTGTATTTACCTATTATGTTGCATGAACTTTACAGAGGATGAATGTAAAACTTGAACCGGAAATATTTTCACAAACTGCACAGTCATTAAAAATACACCCTGTATCTCAGTTTTCCAGACATGCTGCTGTTCATGGGACAGTTTTCTTTAATGTTTAGATCTTGTAGAACTGCAGTATTTTTCGTCTTTCTGGCCCAGGATATTTTAAGAACTTTTCTCAAATATTTAAGCTCAAAGGTCTCATTTTACTTCTTTAGTGATTGGCCTGTGAGATGAGAAGTTTGAGAAGAGCTGCCAACTTAACTATCCGAGACTGAATAAGAAATAATGTTATTAGACAGACAGTGGGATCAACGCCTGTCTTAAAAAGTCTTAAAAGTCGAGAGGATCACCTTCATTGGACCTGGTTTTATCCCATATGGCTCTGTCTCTTTCTCCAGGGCGGCCTGTCGAAAGCATAGCACAAAGCTCGAACTCCGTAGCTCAGGCGACGACCCCCAGGAATCTCCGAGAAAACGGCACTCGTAAACCTAAAGATGTAGCCCGGAATCGAACCCACAACCTTTGGAGCGCGAGGCAAACAGCTTGACCACTTCGCCAGCGGCATGAGATGCTTGAGAAGAGCTGCCAACTTTACTAACCGAGTCCGAATAAGAAATGATGTTATCGGACAGACAGTGGGATCAACACCTGTGAGATGAAATGCATGAGAAGAGCTGCCAACTTAATCATCAGACAGTGGGATCAAGACAACGTGCCACATATATTGACAGACAGAAAATAAAATGGTTTGGCCATCTCGTAAGAATGCAACTCCACCAAATACCAGCACTGGCCATACATCAACGAACATATGCCACGAGAGCAAGAGGATGCCCGACAAGAAAATGAATTAACGACATAAAAGATATTGTACAATCACACAGAATGACACTATCCAGTGCCGCCCATCGGGGCTGGAGCTCCAATTATCCCTCCCCACGACGCTGGACGGCAAAAGTGGAAGATGATGAAGATGATGATGATGATGATGAGTGATTGTGAAAAGATTAATGACACACATCCTTATGTTGCACAGGAAAGATGCATGTTCTAAAAACATATACTTTAACTTGTTTGCTGGTGTACCAAACGCTGTTAATACTGTTGCAAAGAAAAATTATCACAAACATCAGACAGAGGCAGTCATCATTTTATGGCCACGTTATGAGAAGACGAAAACTGGAACATGTTGTGACAACCGGATAGATTTGTGGAAAGAGAGACAGAGGAAGACATTGTGAGAAAATTCTTGACAGTCTTGTGTCATGGCACGGAAGGGAGTCAACACACAGATTGATTCATGCCGTCGGAGATTGTAATTTGTGGAGAAGCATGATCGCCCAGGCCAGCCGGCAAGGCACTGGATGATGATGACTGTTTAATGTCTGCATTGCCATGATCAACCTGCATCTACCATCGTTTGCACAGTTCTTATTGTTGTTGATTACTAAGCCAAGATATTTAAATTCTGTGACATTTTCAATTTCTTTATTGAAGATTTTCATTTTTGATTGACATATATTTTTGTCCGCGAACATCTCATCTGTTTAAGTTCAGAAAACGATGTTTGATTTTCACTGCGTCTCTTGACAGACAGGATCCACGCGTTTAATTCCCTAGTGACATCAAAATTGTCACAGGTTTTATCATTTTAACTGTTCTAATTAAAACGCCGAGGTCGGCCATCACGAAACATTTACTAATTAGCCAACAGAGAGTTAACAAAGAAAATGTGTTTTGAATGCTGTATTAGACCAACAATAATCCACTGCCCAAATATAACGAGGATATTATCAGTTATCTTTATTATCAGTTGGAAGATACGCAACAGAGATTAAATTAAGAACAGAATGTTTTGCATATCCTTTACAGTTGAGATGCTACATAGAACCTGTACTTTTATATGGATGTGAAGCTTGGACAATGAGCAGCCAGGCTGAAAAACATCTGATGGCTGTAGAAATGTGGTTTCTGAGGAAAATGCAAAGAATACCATGGACAGCCAGAAAGACCAATGAACAAGTCCTTCAAGAAACAAATGAAGATCGTAAACTGATCAGAGACATTAGACGTAGACAGTCACAATATTTTGGGCATGTTATGAGAAGAAATGATTTGGAGAACTTGGTGACAACTGGTAAGATCGAGTGGAACAGACCAAGGGGAAGACCTAAAAACAAGTATCTGGATGGCTTGGCCTTGTGGCATGGTCGAGACAGAAACACGGAACTGATCCACGACTCTGTTGATCGAGTGAGATGGCAGAACATGACCGCCCACGCTTACCGGCATGGCACATGATGGATGGATGGATCCTTTACAGGACATCGCTGTCAACATCAGCATCTGTCAGCTGATTGTTGATTTCTTGGCAAGATTACTCTCAGTAGTTTACCATTGCCGGGCTCTCTGGCCGAGGGGTTACAACACTTTCTCCGTAATCCCGTTTATCACGCAGAGTCTCGTAGCGGGCGAGAGCTGGACGCGGTTCGACCCCCGCTGGTGACTTGCGGGATAACTGAGCCGGCCGCTCAGAAAGCAATGGCAAACTACTGAGCGTAATCTTGCCAAGAAATCAACAGACAGCTGAAAGATGCTGCTGTTGACAGCGATGTCCTGTAAAGGATATGCGAATTTTTTAAAAAAAAAGTTTACCATTGCTTTCTGAGCGGCCGGCTCACATACCCCGTAAGTTACCGACGAGGAGAGAACCGCTTCTAATTCTCGCGCAACGTCACGTTGCTTACGAGAGTATACGAGATTACGGAGAAAGTGGGTAACCTCTAGACCACAGAGACCGGCAAGAACAGAATAGGGCAAGCAAAAGCTGCATTTCACAAAATGAAAAGTATCCTATGCAATAAGTCAATGTCATTGAATGTAAGAAATAAGAGTGCTGAAGTGCTATATAGAACCTGTTTTGCTGTACGACAGTGAATCTTGGAATGTAAATGAACAAATTAGGAAGAACTTGGAAGCAACAGAGATGTGGTTCCTAAGACGAAATGTTGAGAATGCCTTGGACTGCCAGAGTAACTAACAACGTTTGCCTGAAAGAGGCTAATTAAACTAGAACATTATATACAACAATAAGGAAGAGACAAACAGCTTTCAAGAGAGGTATTGGAGAACATCAGAACGACTATAAAGATCAAGGGGAAGAGAAGCAGAGGCCGATAAAGAGAAATGATGTTGGATAGATCGAGACGGTGACATGGAGGAATATTATCAGCATATTTGATCTAGAGCACCAAAGACCGAGACCTGTGGAGAGACATGAACGCCTATGCCAGCTGGCAGGGCACTTGATGATGACGATTGTCAATTAGCGTTTTGCCAGATGGAAAACATCAAGTGAACAGACTGCATTCCCATCTTTGAGACGCATTTAATATATGGTGCTGGCTCTCTATCGTTAACAACCAATCAATATATGACAGATGATGCTGTCAAATTTAGTTATAATAACATTATATGTGCAGATGATACAGTCTTGATTGCAGAGATTGAACAGGACCTGCAACGTTTAGTATATGCGGTCGTTGCACACAGTGAACAACTGGGGTTAGAATTAAATTGTAAGAAGACACATATTATGGTCGTCGCTGGGAACAAGGAAATACCACAATGTAATATGCAAGTGAGTGACAGTGAGGATTTGAATGAGATACATGAGCTAATGACAGCAGAGACAGAAACTGAACCCTCATTAGATTAAATTGCATGGGCAATAAAGAACCTGAAGAATGGTAAATCACCTGGATGTGATGAGATACCAACTGAACTAATTAAAGCGGGAGGAGAAGAAAACATACAAATCTATCACGCATTATGTAAAAAGAAATGGAAATATGGTATTTGGCCAAAAGATTGGAAGAGAACTACCTTCATTCCAATACCAAAAAGGGGCAACCTGAAATTATGCACCAACTATAGAACTGTTACCTGATCAGCCATGTAAGTAAAATTCTACTAAAAATCATAATGGGAAGACTTCGTAAGAAAATGGAACAAAACAATGGAACGCGTCATCAATCACAGACTACAGTGGTACATTGAAAGTGAAAACATCCTTGTGCCACAACAGGCTGCCTTTAGACAGTGCTACTCTACGGAAGATCAGACAACCTACCTCTCTCAAGAAGTTGAGGATGCATTCCAAGAGAAGAAGCTGGTACTTGCGGCTTGGATAGATCTGAAGAAAGCCTTTGACAAAGTCTGGAAAGAGGGTCTGATGAAGAAACTGAGAAACTGTAAAGTCAGTGGAAGAATGTACAAATGGGTGAAAGCATACTTGCACAACAGAAGAGCCCGAGTACAGATAGACGGTCTCAAGAGCAAGAAAGTTCTATTGCGTCACGGTGTTCCCCAGGGCGGAGTCCTGTCCCCAACACTTTTTCTAATCTTCATCAATGATCTTGTTGCTAATCTACCCGACGGAATTAAAGCGGCAATGTACGCTGATGACCTGGTTTTGTGGAGCGCAAATGAACATGCATCAGTGGCCACCATATTGCTACAGAGAGCTGTAGATACATTTGTTGCATGGGTGGATAGATGGTGTATCAGCATAAACACTGACAAGTGCAGCACCACTCTATTTACCCTTTCTCCGAAACAAAAGGCAGGGAGCATTCAGATAAATGGAACACCCCTAAGAGAAGATAAGGAACCAACATACCTTGGTGTAACATTCGACGACAGGCTGACATGGAGAAAACGCATCAAAAAAGCAGTAGCAAAAGCCAGAAGGAAAATTGTCATCCTGAGAAAGCTAAGTGGAACCACATGGGGAGCCAGTGGGAAAATACTTAGCAAAGTTTACCAACAGAGCATACGACCACACTTGGAATACGGGTCAACTGCGTGGTGTTCAGCATCAAAAACTACATTGCAGGAGCTGGACAAGGTGCAAAATCAAGCTCTTAGAGTCATCACAGGAGGGATGAGATCAACCCCTATAGTAGCAATGGAGAAAATGGGGAGGACACAAGCTTTAAGAGAACGCAGAGATACAAAAACACTAATACAAGCAGAAAAGTTTCTCAGCTTGCCAGGCCACCCTATGAAGAACCGATTTGAAAACTTAGCTATGGGGCGGTTGAAAAGAAGTAGTTTCATCCACCAGGCCAAACAACTCTGCAGAGAATCCATCGATCTTCCGACAGTTGGTATCCATCCCCCTGACAACTATTCCAGAGCGAACCCCGTGGAAAGATGAGCATAGAATATCGCTACAAATCCAGACAAAAGTGAGAGGAATATTGGACAAGGAAGAACAGAACAGTGTACAGCGCAGAACAGCCACTCTCAGCTTCCTTGATGATGAATACCCACAGGACCTCTGGATCCGAGTCTACACAGATGGGTCAGCACAAAATGCTGTTCGAAATGGAGGAGCGGGAGTGTACATAGAATACCCAAATAATACTAGAGACACGGCCAGAATTCCAACAGGAAAGTACTGCCATAACTATGATGCTGAAATTGAGGCAATCAAGATAGCCACAGAGAAATTACAAAATACCAGCCATGGTACACAACCTGCAGTGATATTGACAGATGCAAAATCCGTAATAGAGGCGCTCCTGTCTGGGAAATTGCCAGTTCTGAGGACACTACTTTCTGAACTTAGCAGTCAGCGTAAGATCACCATACAGTGGATACCATCCCACTGTGGAGTCCCCGGAAACGACAGAGCTGATCGATTGGCTAAGGAAGGAGCAAAAGAAGAACAACCTGATGTGCCTATTACATACCACCAAAAGAAAAGAATGATCAAATCAATCAGAAAGCCTCCAAACCTTACTCAAGACGACTACCACGTTATGGACAGATCGGAACAGGTCATTCTTCTGCGCCTCAGAACAGGACACAATAGATTACGCAACCACTTGTATACAAAATTCAAGATTGGTGACTCAGCCATGTGCACATGTGGTTTGGCATCGCAGACAGCAGAGCACATACTCCAGGATTGCCCAAACTACAACATATCCAGGCGAACCTTCTGGCCTAGAGAGACAACAGTGGAAGATAAACTCTATGGACCGCTGAATGAACTAAAAAAGACTGTTAGATTCATACAAGAGACGACATTGCAGTTGTAGACATGTTTCAAGCGAACGAAAGAAGAAGAAGAAGTAAGAAAATGGAGGAAGAAATTAACGTGGTTCAAGCTGGATTTAGACAATGAAGAGGAACAAGAGATCACATTCTCAACATGCGTTTAATAATAGAGAAGTGCAGAGAATTTAATGTAAACCTATTCTCATGTTTTGTGGATTATTCAAAGGCATTTGACTGTGTACAGCATCAGAAACTTTGGGAAATCATGAGGAATATGGGCTCTCCATCACATGTAATACAACTAATAAGAATGCTCTATCTAGACCAACAAGCAGCGGTTAGAATAGATGGCGAGACATCAGGTTGGTTTGACATCAAGCAAGGAGTCCGTCAGGGACGTATGCTGTCCCTCTATTTGTTAAACCTGTACGCCGAAAATATAATGAGAAATATAAGAGATGATATGATGCCCTAAATATCGGTGGTCATGACGTACTAGAGATTCGGTATGCTGATGATACAGTATTGCTTTCCACAACACAGAATGATATAGAAAAACTATTAGCCTCAACCCAATTTAATAGTGAAAATCACAACTTATATCTTAACATAGCAAAAACAAAGATAATACATACAGATAAAGCTGCTATGGAGACAGAAATATATGTTAATGAGGAAAAATTGGAGGTGGTGGAAAATTTTGAATATCTTGGGTCATTGATTACCAACAACGGTGACACAATGAAAGAAATTAAACGACAACTATCACTTGCTCTTCAAAGACTAAAACAACTTAATAAATTATGGAGTGGGAGACATAACTACAAAAATTAGAAGTTTAAGAGCATGCATCTTTCTCATTGCAACATTCGTCTGTGAGACCTGGACACTTACTAAACAAGCTGAACAGCGCATAAATGCATTTGAATATAAATAAATGTTATAGACGAGTTCTAAGAATATCTTGGGTAAAGAAAAGAACAAATGCATCCATACTGGCTATTAAAGACGATAAAACAAAGAAAATTGAAATATTCTGGTCACTTGAAACGTCACGGAAGTTTGGAGAGAACAATAATGGAGGGGTATATGCCTGGGAAGAGAGGAAGAGGAAGGCCAAAGAGATGATGGGTGCAGGATGTGGCAGATGATATCCAGATGGGTGTATCGGACGCGGGACATCTTGCTTATGATCGAGAGGTTTTCCGGAAGGTTGTTATGGGAGCGAGGTTCTGCAAAGGACATGCTATTGCAGTGGTTCTCAACCTTTTCTAGCCCATGCCCCCCTTTGCCAAATGTTCAGAACGTCATTCCCCCCACCCCTTTCGAATTTCCTCCCTATAAATCCCCCCACCTTCATGCAGTATACATAAAAATGGAAGTTAAATTTAATAACACATACTAGAACAAGTCTAGACATCTACATAAAACGCGATTTGCGGGTCTACTTACGTAATAAAACGAAATTCATTAGGGCGAGACGTACAGAACTGTAAACCAATATCAAATAACTGGTTCTTGTATTAATGCGATCTTTAAATAATCTTAATCTCCCCCCCCCCCCACCTCCTGGAAACCCTAAAATCCCCCCCCCCCCCCCCCCGTGAGAACCACTGTGCTACTGAATGAATGAATATACAAGTAAATGGGCATTTTCTTAAACATTTTAATCGGCACAATTATCTCGGAACGGTCATAACATCTGATGGAAGATGCCATGAAGGGATTAGAACAAGAATTGCCATTGCGAAGGTAGCCTTTTGTAAGATTAATAACATACTGACCAATAAAAAGATATCAATTGAAATGAGAAAACGAGTGTTGAAGTGCTGCTATACAGAACCTGTACATTTGTATGGATGTGAATCGTGAACAATGAGCAGAAAAGCTAAAAAAAAAAACATCTGATGGCTGTGGAAATGTGGTTTCTGAGGAAAATGCAAAGGATACCATGGACAGACAGAAAAACCAATGAACAAGTCCTTCAAGAAACAAATGAAGATCTCAAACTGATTAGAGAAATTAGACGTAGACAGTCAAATTTTTTTGGGCATGTTATGAGGAGACATGAATTGGAGAACTTGGTGACAACTGGCAAGATCGAGGGGAAGTGTCCAAGGGGAAGACCGAGAAGTAAATACCTGGATGGCGTGGCCACGTTGTATGGTCGAGACAAGAACATGGAGATGATCCTTGACTCTGGTGATCGAGTGAGATGGCGAAACATGACCGCCCACTCTTATCGGCATGACACATGATGGATCCTGTCAAAAGCTTCCCTGCCGCTTTTACTTCCCAAAATATGTCCTGGTACCCATTGGGTCGGCCTGGGAGCTAAGGTCTATTTAAAATATGTCCTGGTACCCACTTGGGTCGGCCTGGGAGCTGAAGTCTACTTAAAATATGTCCTGGTACCCACTGGGTTGGACCTTAAGGTCTATTTAAAATGTTACCCCCGTCCCGGGAGGGGGGGGGGGGCTGGGATTCGAACACCAGAGCAGCGGGCCGACATCCCCACGTGTAGCTACAGACATACTGCGCTAAATGCGGAAACATATTCCCAATTTCTAACAACAATACTGCTAATTCAGTTTAGTTAAGATTAGTTTAGTCGCTGGATCAGCATCACGGCACACGGTTTAACCCTAAGCGCTCCGTTTTCCTCCTAACTCAAACCCGAGTCTGGAGAAACTCAGCTCAATGCACGAACTCCGTTGCATCGGCGAGGCTCCTGAAATACTTTGGGTAGATTTTTAACTCAAAATTTTGCCCGGGCATCGCCGTTAGGCTACTCTTTTTCGATCTCCAACTGCAAAGGGATTTTTTGCGTGCGCAACAATACACACGGGTGTCCGATCTCACTACCCAGAGACCAGGAGAAATTGTATTACTGGAAGTGCGGATGGATTTTTTAAATAAATCCCGGTCCTCACCGTGGCCTGAACCCGGGACCTCCATCACTCGAGGCGGACACCATACCTCGAGACCACTCAGCCCCCTAATTCTGCTAATTCAGTAAGAGAAAGTGCTAAACGGAAAGATGTAAACAATATAAAATAACACAACGTAATGCAGCTTTATGGAACATAATTACGAAAAACACAGGGCGTTACTGCGACTATCCTTCATAAGCAAACAAATACAAACACAAAACACAACACATAATCACAGAGAATACACTCCAGTGACTACATTAAGGTATAAGAACGGGATGGGAAGAATGAAAAGGTGAAAATAATAACGAGAAAATGAAAATAAATCTGCTAAATATCTCAGAGCCCCGGTTGAACGACTTGTTTTTAAACGCATAAAGACGCATTGGCTGTATGTGCTAGGCACATAATCCAAGGTATTCGCAAAACATTCGTCTCAGAAACCACTTCTGCGTTGCCTAGAAGCAGTTCCTAATCTGTTTATTCACGGTCCATGATTCACTGCCATGCTGTAGAGTAGGTTCTATATAACATTTCGGTACTCTTTTTCTGACATTCAGCGACAGTGATTTTTTAAAATCCCTAATCATATGTTGTATGCATGTGTTTCGTCACTTCTGTAAATAAGACAACATGCAAATTGACAGCTATAGTTCCGCGCTGGAATTCGAACCTGTCGCCTCCATATGACGACAGCGCCTCGCTGCAGCAACAAGTGTACTTCAACGCATTACCAGCTAGATACCCCTAATAAATTTACATTCATTAGCCGTGTCTATCATCCACATAAACCCACAACCATGGAATATGGACAGATCTCATATCTAACCATTGAAATAGCACCATAGGTTTCAGAAATGTTTATATTAGTCCAGCATATGTCAAATAACAAACACACAAGAACATCGAACCTTAATGCTGTGCCCAGTATATGATGATCATTTAAAGAAGAGAAATGATTGGTCTGTTCCAATGTTGTTCATGTATTACACAAGTGGAGAACCTTTAGAGGACACTAAGACAGTTCATAAACACATTCACAAATACTGTATGGCGCTCATGTTTATGGCGCTTAGTGACCTCAAAGGGTTCCGCAATTGATATTTCCACTCCCAGTTTGGCTAACTTCTCTTTATGTACCGTGTTTACAAACAAATGTAGCGACTTAAACCCTTAAAAAAATTTTGTTGCGTATCCCTTACGGGACGATGCAGTCAACACCAGCATTTTCAGCTGCTGTTGATGTACTAGGCAAGTGTTACGTTCAGTAGTTTGCCATTGCTTTCTGAACGACCGGTCTCTATACCTTTTTTGAAAAAACCAGCACCGCCGTGTTTCGAACCCGGGTATACGGGCTCACAAACCGCGTTCGCAAGCCCTTCAGCCACAGAGACCCTTAAACCAAGTCTGAAAACGCCAATGTCTGCCATCATGGAACATTTACTTATTAGCCATCATAAAGTTAATCAAGAAAATACGTTTCGAATTCTGTATTCCACGAACAGTTATCCCTTGATCAAATATATCTAGGCATTGTATGCGATTATAGCCGTTTTAATTCATAAAGAAAGACTTTATTTTGAAATGGTTATCTGAAATTACAATGAGGATAATATGTCCCCATATTCGAACAATATCAGTGACAATGTATTTTCAGTATTTCAGCCAGATTTTAATTCATTTACTCACTTTATATGATATCAATCAATCAGGTGCCATCTCCACAATGACAGTTCGCTAAAATGGATCTCCAACACCGTCTGTCTATCACCCTGACTGTACATTATGTCAGATTGATGTTCTTCCATCTCTTGATGTTATCTTCCCCCGTATCCACATCTTGTTCATTGTCCAGGCTTCTGCGCCACATAGTAATTTTGAATATACACAACATTTGACACATCTTATCTTTAATGCTTTGTTAATATCTTTAGATGTTAATACTGTTTTAATGATGTTGAAAACATGTTGGCCATTCCTATTCTCTTTTTGATTTGTGTTTCACGTCTGCCATCATCTGTTATTGCATGTCCGTGATAAGAGAAAGTTCATATGATATATAAGTCTGCAGTATACACCTGACGAGATGAAGCTAAATATACCAGGCAATAAATCGCTCAATACATTGTTTGTGGCTTCTATGTTTAAATTCACTAATGGAATACATGTATGTTTTCACACACGCAAGCTTGAGATACTAGATTGTCTATGTTTGACATTTCTTTTCTAGTCCTGTTTGCCTATGATTGATATTTCTTTTCTAGACTCATCAATTGATGATTTCATTTGGGTATATATTCTAGCGCTTCTTCATTTTATGATGGTTCTTGACATCGTTGATAAATAAGGCCTTGTATCCATTTCTGAAGTTTTTATTGAACACGATGTAGATGATAAAGTTACAAGAGCTGTTTAAACATATGACTGTGTTAATAAGCTGATAAATAGCTTGGCCACGATCACTTGCCGTCTCCACAGCTTTGGTATAATCTACATATTGGGGTAGAAAGCTATGAAGTGACGCAACAACACACGTAACAGTATACATCGCGCAAACTGCTAGCAATGTCTTAGTTGTTCTGTGCATGGACCGTTGCCAATTACCTCCAGTTAAGTGTCTTCTTTTCATCGCAGCCATCTTAATTTTGATAGCAATAAAGATGCAGCCGACGAAAGTAAACGCTGGAGGAATTCTCAACCCGAGATATGTCCACACTTCATTAATGAATACTATAGCAGCTTTGTCGCTGTTGTATCGAGAGGAGCCGACAATCACATAAACAGTTCTATTGACTGAAATGTCGAATGTATCCATCAGAGTAAACCAGAACAAGGTGTAGATGAAATTTCCGTACCAGAAAATAAAAACACTTGATATGCTTATCAAAGTTCTTTTCGGAGTTATAATGTCAGAGACATGCAATGGCAGGAATACAGTTATTAGTCGTTCTGTTGTTATCAACATAGGCAGTGTTAGTCCTACAAGACCTGAAGCAAAATCAATTATCAGAAAAATTCCATAACAGATAACGAGAATTTCTGACGAATAATCAGAATAAGGAAAGGACTGTTTTCCGAAAATGATATACATAATCTTAGGTATGTTGTTAAAACCAATTAAATAAGTCAAGTCACTGATTGCTAGCCCAAGAAGGAGAATGTTGGAACACTTCCTGTAGTTTTGGTTTAGGATAACTAGAATGCTGCAGATATTCCCCACAATCCCGATGACAGAAATGGCTGGATTGATTGCCAGCATTAAAATAATGGTGACCACATCTGTGTTTATATTTCTGAAGGTATCATTTCCCTGCAGTTCTTGTTCAGGCATTGTTTCTTTTATATGATGTAGTTTATTTCGATATCTTTTAGATTTAGCACCATGCCTGTACTAAATCAAACGAGATTAACTGGCCTGATGATTTGAAAGCACATTAAATAATATGAATAGCAAAATATGCGGACGATCATCATTGCAATAACATAATTATAAAAAAGGGATTTTTACACGAGTCAGATATATAATTAAGTGCATTACAATTCACTGACAAAGTGGGGAGAACATACAGATAGTAAAATGACAATACAAACTACAAAAGGAAGTTTCAGAGCACTAATAAATTTAAGGGCCTCGCTTGCACTTTGGCTCAATTTGGCAGCCATTGAAGAACCACACAGACAGCAGAGCTGCACTCAACAGAATACTTCTGAGCTCTATGCTGCTCTATCATTCATTCATCATGTGTCAGTAGGTAAGCGTTGGCGGTCTTGTTTCGCCATCTTACACGATCACCAGGTTCGTGAATCAACTCTGTGTTCTTTTCATGACCATGCCATGTGGTCTAGCCATCCAGACATTTACTTCTGCTGCCTTTTTCTTGTTCTTTTCCCTTAAGTCTTGCCAGTTGTCACCAAGTTCTCATAAAGTGCCACGAATCATGTGGCTGTCTACGTCTAATTTCTCTAACCAGTTTGTGGTTTTCATTTGCTGCTTGTAGGACTTGCTCATTGGTTTTGCTGTCTGTCCAATATATTCTATGCATTTTCCTCAGAAGCCACTTTCTACTGCTATTATCAGTTGTTCTATCAGGGAAACATAAAAGTATGATCCAAAATCAAGCACTTTGCACCTTTCAATAAACTATGAAAACTTCGCTATCTTCGACACGTAATCTGCTAATGAACTACAGACACTGTCCTACAGACCCAGACACTTAAATTATGACTAATCTTAAAAATGAGGAAGAAAACTAGCTAATAAACAACATCGTGTCTCGAAAATAGAAATACAGGGTGTATTTTTAATAACTGTCCAGTGTTTGAAAATATTGCCTGCCCAAGTTTTGTATTTACCTATTATGTTGCATGACTTTACAGAGGGTGAATACAAAACTTGAACCGGCAATATTTTCAAACATAGCACAGTCATTAAAAATACACCATATACTTTGACTTGTTAAATGTCACAAAGACTTGGAAAGAACCGTGATGAAAGACATAGTTCCTGGATGAAAAGGCAGGGTCGACAGCAGGAAGATGGACACAGGACACTGAAAATGCGTGGTATTGGGAGCGCATGAAGCAGGATAAACGGCAGAAGGTGAAGACAGTTTTTGCAGCACAATGGCATCGAACAATGGAACAGACTACTGCTGATGTAATACTGGATACAACATGTACACAAAAAACATGTCTGGTACGCTCCTAGGAAGAAAGGCAACATTAACAATGTTACAGGCGAGCGTTTCCACAAAACACGTTCTACTGGAACTCAAAATAATGTTTTCCCGTAGTGAATTTGAATAACGACGACACAGACAATAGATTGCACGATTTATGGCCTGGCATATTTCGCTGCATCTCGTCAAGTACATACTGCAGAATTCACACAACATAGAGTAAAATACCTAGATAAATCCTTCAAGCTGTAAATATACATATGTTCGCACAGTTCGCACAGTGACATTACTGTAAAACATATATGTGTAGAATTCATAAGATTATGTTGGCATTATTACAATCAAAACACTGCACTTATTTATCTGTGTATCGAAATAATAGTTTACTTTGCTTTTATGTCTTTGCTTAATTGTTACGGACAACAGTTACAGGTAATTACCTTCTCCTGTATACGATATTAACAAATCCGAAGTTGGCAAACTGAAATTGTTAATTGTTCTACTAACAAAAAGCTGCCAACCGCGCGTACATTGAAATAATAATTGGCATTTATAATTAGTCTGTTTTCGGCAGTTACGAATTTAACGGAAGTAATTGCTTAATATAGATAGCATGTGTGCCGGTCTCTCTGGCTGTGGGGTTACAACACTTTCTCTCTGTAATCCCGTTTATCACGGAGAGTCTCGTAGCGGAGCGAGAGCTGAGGCGGTTCGACCCCCGCTCGTTGACTTGCGGGATACTGAGCCGGCCGCTCAGAAAGCAATGGCAAACTACTGAGCGTAATCTTGCCAAGAGATCAACATACAGCTGAAAGATGCTGGTGTTGACAGCTAAGTCCTGTAAAGGATATGCTAAAAAAAAAAAAAAAAAAGACAGCATGTGATTGAGTGCACATCCCCATAAATACTTCTGTTCCTTCCTTTCTTCCTTCTTTCCTTCCTCCCTCCCTCCCTTCCTACTTTCCTCCCTTCCTTCTTCCCCTCCTCCATCCCTCCCTACCTTCCTGACTTCATCTTCTTCATTGCCCTTCGGTATTATCTTCTTATGTCTTTACTTCTTATATGTCCACATCTTGGAGACGTAGTTCCGTTGGACAGCCAAAATGACCAATTTGGACATTTTGGGGGATGCTTAGTTTAAATAATAGAAAGACAAAAGTCATGGTAATATCAAAGAAACAGATTGTGCCTAATTGTTAAATTAAAATTAAAATTAAATGTTTGCATATCCTTTACAGGACATCGCTGTCAACATCAGCATATTTCAGCTGATTGTTGATTTCTTGGCAAGATTACGCTCAGTAGTTTGCCATTGCTTTCTGAGCGGCCGGCTCACATACCCCGTAAGTTACCGACGTTTTTCGAACCACTGCTGATTCTCACCATTGTCACGTTACTTACGAGAGTATACGAGATTACGGAGAAAAGTCGCTAACCTCAAGGCCAGGAAGCCGGCTCAATTAAAGTACTGGGCGTTATTTTGGAGCAAGTGCAGAAATGCAGGTATCTAGACAGATGAGTAACATCAGATGGACGATGCATCACTGAGATAAAGAACAGAATGTTTAAATGTTTTTTCATATCCTTTACAGGACATCGCTGTCAACATCAGCATCTTTCAGCTGTATGTTGATTTCTTGGCAAGATTACGCTCAGTAGTTTGCCATTGCTTTCTGAGCGGCCGGCTCAGTTATCCCGCAAGTCACCAGCGGGGACTCTACGTGATAAACGGGATTACGGAGAAAGTGTTGTAACCCCTCGGTCAGAGAGACCGGCAAAGAAAAGAATAGGACAAGAAAAAACTACATTTTATCGAATGAAGAACATTTTGTGCAATAAGTCACTGTTCCTTGAAAGGTGATTCTCTACCCCAAAATGAACGCGTGGATTATAAGATTATAATGTACCTTTACATTCTAAAACTACACTTTGGTTTGTATCTTGTTTTCTGGATCAGGTGACGAACGTAGCAAGTTTAAGCCGTATCAATGGGAATTAACTCTTGTACAAAATGACATTTGCTTCATTCTCACACTTAGCATTCCTGTTTCCAATATATTGATTTGTATCCAATAATTTTAAAACGCGAGTCGTGATAGATCAATCGGCACTCAAGTTATGATGCGATCAATGTGACGAAGATCGTCTTTACTTCCCTAGGCATTTCCTGGTACTAGTTCTAAGGCTGGTTTGAAGGTCAGTTTTAAACATCCGCCTTGATGCAAACTCGAACAGCAAAAGCACAGGCCGACAGACGAGCAAGATAGGCACTGCGCCACCGCGGCGTACTGGGATGTTTGAGGCTAGCTAAATATTTGTATAGACCAAGCGGCACTCAGTAGATGATGTTAATATCACACAGACTGCGTTTTTTTCCCCGGACATTTCGCTGTAACCATTTCTGGCAAAGTAACGATTGGTGTGGTTGAAACTGTCTCCATGATGTTTTGCACTGTCCCCGTGATGTTTTGCATTGTCTCCATGATGTGTGGCTCTGTCTCCTTGATGTTTTGCACTGTCTGCTTGCTGTTTTCAGCTGTCTCAGTGACGTTTTGCACTGTCTCAATGATGTGTTGCACTGTCTCCCTAATGTTTTGCGTTGGTCTCAGGATGATTTTCACTGCCTCCAGGATATTCTGTTCTCCAGGATGTCCTGTCCTCCAGGATGTCCTGTCCTCCAGGATGTTGTGCACTGCCTCTATGGTGACATGCATTCCTCCGGTGTGATTTTCTCTAATTCTTTCTGGGGTGTTCTGCACTGTCTGCATAGTTTTTTCCACTGTCTCTAGGGTGTCTCCATGGTGGTTAGCATTGCCTCTAGACTGTCTCCAAGATATTTTACACGGTCTCCAGAGTGTTTCGGCCTAAATGATGTTTTGTCCTCAACGATGTTTTATCCTCCAGGTGTTATGCACTGGCTCCAAGGTGTTATGTTCTCCGTGGTGTTTTGATCTCTCCGTTATTTTGTCCTCCATAGTGTGTTGCACTGTCTTCATGAAGTGTTCTATTGTCGCTGAGTGATTTGCTCTGCTCCACTGTATTTTGCATTCTCTTCATGGGAATTTAAACTTCCCCCATGGTGTTTTGTCTTCCATGATGTTTTGTCTTCCATGGTGTTTTATCCTTCGGTATATTTTTCACTGCCTCCAGACGTTATTTGCATTCGGTGCAAAAGCAGGATCTTGCATAGCTGTTTTTGTCATATATTGTCATAATGCTGAAAGCGTGCAACCGTGGAAAGGAGTCTGCTCTAAAGGGAGATGACGCCTTTCGCGTTACAACAACCACCCGGATGTTACTGTAATGTTTGTGCCCCTTGAAGGCATCAGCTCCTCCTTTCTTGATTACCAGTTCTAAGGATCCATCAGTGTAAACGGTTTATGTATTCATCTGTGTATACGCTTATAGATTCATCTGTGTAAACGGTTTATGTATTTATTTGTGTAAACGGCTTATAGATTCATCTGTGTAAATGGCTTATGGATTCATCTGTGTATACGGTTTATGGATTCATCTGTGTAAATGGTTTACGGATCCATCTGTGTAAACGGTAGTAAAGTCCCTGGTTTGTATTTATCAATAATTATGGCACATTGTAACTGCAGTGGGTTATATTAATCCTATCATCACAAGGTGAACACACGGAAACTGTCGGTTATCTTATTATCGAATGGATGTCAGCATGGTCGAATAGATAAAGCGCTCGTTTTTTAACATCTGGTGCGCTGATGCCGAGGTTACGGGTTCAGCCCATTCACCGGTCAATTGGACTAAAATGTTGACTTTTCGCCCGTGAGTTGGTTACGTACATTACAAGTACCTCAGATGTCGGAGTGGGTTCACGTGATGGCGAGCGACACTGATAATAGTTAAAGCTAATCCACACGCAAAAAAAAAAAAAAATCCAGTCTAGTACACTAGCAGTAGTAGCACTTTTATGGACTACGTTTGCGTTGAAAGCGAGCGAACAAACACAAATATGGATTCTGATTAAACTACACATCATCCATCCATCCATCCATCCATCCATCCATCCATCCATCCATCCATCATGTGCCATGCCGATAAGTGTGGGCTGTCATGTTTTGCCATCTCACTCGATCACCAGAGTCGTGCATCAGCTCCGTGTTCTTGTCTCGGCCATGCCACGTGGCCAAGCCATCCAGATATTTAATTCTCGGTCTTCCCCTTGGTCTCTTGCCTTCGATCCTGCCAGTTGTCACCAAGTTCTCCAAGACATTTCTTTTCATAACATGCCCAAAAAATTTTGACTGTCTACGTCGAATGTCTCTAATCAGTTTTCGATCTTCATTTGTTTCTTTAAGGACTTGTTCATAGGTTTTTCTGTCTGTCGATGGTATTCTTTGCATGTTCCTCAGAAACCACATTTCCACAGCCATCAGATGTTTTTTCAGCTTGACTGCTCATTGTCCACGCTCACGTCGCTCACCTGTTAATGAGTATCTTTCCACATCAGTTATCTCAGGTAATCCACCTGTGTCTGTCGGTGTTTTGCAGTTATCACTAAATATATAGTCGCAACCTGTTTGAACAATATCTCAGTACAGATTAATGCATAAATAAAAAAAATTGCATTTGGGCATTCAATTGCTCTTGTAATAACCATTATTTCTGTGTTTCATTTATTCAGTCTAAGTCTCTTATTTTTCATAGAGATAAAATCTCCGCCGCAGAGCAAGCACTGAAGCAGGCTCCTGCTCTTTAGAAATAGTTTCGACTCCCCGAAGGTTTCTGCACCTTTACCTTCTAGAATCTCTCATGGGGAGGGCCCGGCCGAGTCATGGCACCCTGGCGTTTTTCTATTGTCGTACTTATTCAAATGCGCTATCTCGTAACACCAAAATCACAATATACAAAACACTGATCAGACCAGTTG
This sequence comes from Cepaea nemoralis, assembly GCA_014155875.1. Taxonomy (NCBI): domain Eukaryota; kingdom Metazoa; phylum Mollusca; class Gastropoda; order Stylommatophora; family Helicidae; genus Cepaea; species Cepaea nemoralis. Next base: position 76,261 of record JACEFZ010009283.1, on the reverse strand, counting down.
TGCTGTATGGCTCTGAAACCTGGAGTGCAACGAGAGGAGACGAAGCCTTGTTACAAACCTTTGAGAACAACGTTTTAAGACGCATCTTTGGACCCATTAGGGATACACAAAGTGGAGAGTGGAAAAGAAGAAATAACAAAGTCATTTATGATCTGTTTAAGTCCCCGCTAATCACTGGTATCATGAAGGCTAATGGACTACAATGGCTGGGGCATATAGAAAGAATGGAAGATAATAGGGAAACAAAACTCGCTTACACTCAGGAAATAGATGACCGTATACTCCGAGGTAGACCAAGAAGACGGTGGAGAGATAATATATATACAGACCTACAAGCACTTGGAATCAACGACTGGCAAGAGAAGGTCAACCAGAGAGACGAATGGAGACGGATTGTATCTGCAGCACAGAACCTCAATATATTCCCGATTATCTGTCTGTCTGTCTGTCTGTCTGACCCGGCCCGGCTTCACCCAGTCCCTGGTGGGGAGCATCTCATTTAATTCATATAAGTAGTCATATAAGTTCCCGTTCCCGTCTGTCTGTCTGTCTGTCTGTCTGTCTGTCTGTCTGGTCTGTCTATCTATCTGTCTGTCTGCCTGCCCGTCTCTCCCTCCGCCTATCCCACCCTCTCTATCTATCTATCTATATATCTATCTATCTATCCATCTATCTATCTATCTATCTATCTATCTATCTATCTATCTATCTATCTATCTATCTATCTATCTATCTATCTATCTATCTATCTATCTATCTATCTATCTATCTATCTATCTATCTATCTATCTATCTATCTATCTATCTATCTATCTATCTATCTATAGCTTTTGATTTGATTTGATTTGATTTGATTTAGCCACGGGACTTAACCTAAGATATAGCAATGCTACTAAAAGTTATATCCCTTTATAGAATATTTCTTATGTTAAGTCATGTAATTACAAAATGAAATTTTAGCTAAGTAAATAGATGATTGCCCCCTAAGAAACTATTACAGTTGGTTGCACTGGAATGAAAGGAAGACGTGTAGAAAATTTCATCTTCGTCGGATGTACCGTTATCGAACGCAGCAAATACATCCCCAACCACAAACATACAGTCTCTTCTTATATATAAAAAAGACTGTATGTATGTGTGTATGTCCTTTATGCGTTCGCGAACGGTCCATCCGATTGAGATGAAAATTTCTTCACGTCTTCCACTCATTCCCGCGCTGCCAACTGTAATATTTTTTTAGTGTAAAATCGGCTACTTACTTAATATTATTTAATATTTCATTTTTCATTATAATTTCTATATAGCAAGGGGACTTAACTCTAGAAAAGTTATTTCAAGGGGCATAACTTTTAATAACATTGCTATATACCTTATAGTCATATTGTTGCACCGTTTTCAAAGATTTATAAACTCTTTGTCTATAGTTATATACAGGCATATGAGTTATAATAAATCATGATATAATCTTTAAGGCATTTTCAAAGTTTTCATAAAAATAATGCATAATGCATAACATTGTAACTCATCTTTTTATGCTTAAAGAAGTTATCTACAGTCATGTAGGTGATTAAAAACAGTTTTCATTAAAAATAATGGATGGTGTGTGGAAGGACATTCTTTTAAGTTACTTTTTTTTGTTGTATGAATTTAATGAGACGCTCCCCGCCAGGAGCTGGGCGAAGCCACGCCGGGTCAGATAGATAGACAGACAGACAGATAGTCGGGAACGGGAGCTTATATGACTACGTATATGAATTAAATGAGATGCTCCCCACCTTTTCGCTGCAGTTATCTACAGGCATATGCGTTATAATCCTCCTCCTCCTCCTCTCCCTCCTCCTCCTACCCTCTTCCTCCTCCCTCCCCTCCTCCCTCTCCCTCCATCCTCCTCCTCCCTCTTCCACCTCCTCCTCCCTCTTACTCCTCCTCCCTCCTCCTCGCCCTCCTCCCTCCTCCTCGCTCTCCTCCTTCCTCCTCCTCCTCCCTCTTCCTCCTCCTAATCACTCCTCTTCCTTCCTCCTAATCACTCCTCTTCCTCCTCCTCCGCCCTCCTCCTCCTCCCTCCTCCTCCTTCCTCCTCCTCCCTCCTCCTCCCTTCTCCCCCTCCTCCTCCATCCTCCTCCCTCTCCTCCTCCCTCTCCTCCTCCCTCTCCTCCCACCTCCTCATCCCTCCTCATCCTTTCTCCTCCTCCCTCCCCCTCCTCCTCTCTCCTCCTCCCTCTACCTCCTCCCTCCTCCTCCTCCCTCCACATCCCTCCTCCTCCCCCTCTTCCTCCTCATCCTCCCTCCCCCTCCTTCTCCTCCCTCCTCCTTCTCCCTCCTCCTTCTCCCTCTTCCTCCTCCCTCCTCCTCCTCTCTCCTCCTCCTCCTCCCTCTCCCTCCTCCTCCCTCTCCCTCCTCCTCCCTCTCCTCCTCCTCCCCCTCCTCCTCCTGCGTTCTCCTCCTCCTCCTCGCTCCTCCTCCCTCTTCCTCCTCCCTCCTGCCTTCTCCTCCTCCCTCCTCCTCCTCCCTCTCCCTCCTCCTCCCCCTCCTCCTCCTTCTCCCTCCTCCCTCTTTCTCCTCCTCCTCCCCCTCTTCCTCCCTCCTCCCTCCTCTCTCCTCCCTCATCCTCCTCCTACCTCCTCCTCCCTCTTCCTCCTCCTCCTACAGACAGACAGACAGACAGACAGACAGTCGGGAACGGGAGCTTATATGACTACTTATATGAATTAAATGAGATGCTCCCCAACAGGGGCTGGGCGAAGTCGGGTCGGGTCAGACAGACAGACAGACAGACAGACAGACAGAACAGACAGACAGACAGACAGACAGACAGATAGTCGGGAACGGGAACTTATATGACTACTTATATGAATTAAATGAGATGCTCCCCATCAGGGTCTGGGCGAAGCCGGGCCGGGTCAGACAGACAGACAGACAGATAGACAGACAGACAGACAGATAGATAGTCGGGAACGGGAACGGGAGCTTATATGACTACTTATATGAATTAAATGAGATGATCCCCGCCAGAGCATGGGCGAAGCCGGGCCGGGTCAGCTAGTTATATATATATATAAAAGGGGCTTTCATTTTTAATCCGTTGGTGGCGCACCGCGCGTAATTGCGTACGTTGAACGTGATCATGTCATAATTATGTGATAAGTACTAACCAATGAATAATAGAGCACGTGCTTAACGTTCCATGCTGCATAGGTTCTATTTCTGACCGTTGAGAAAATGGCCGGGTTGATCCATAATCCGTCCAAAGAAGCTCAAAGAGCGGTGATTCAGTTTCTTTCATTTGAAGGATGTCGGCCAGTGGACATTCATCGAAGAATGCAGGCAGCTTTCGGTAACAAATGTGTGTCGAAGACAACAGTGACAGACTGGGCACGAATGTTTCGGAAAGGACGTCAGTTCATGACAGATCTTCGACGGCCGGGTCAACCGCATATTGTTGCAACAGAAAAAAAACCATCGCTAAAATTAATGCAGCAGTACAGATGAACCGTTGTCGAAGCATACGTTCGCTAGCGAAAGAATTTGATGTGTCAATTGGGACAATTCAAAAGATCGTTCGTAAGAAACTGTAATATCAGAAGGTGTGTTCACAGTGGGTACCACGGATGTTGACCGACCACCAAAAAGAGGAATCGCATGGGATGGTGTTTGAACCACTTGCTGCGTTACAGAATGGAGGGTGATGCATTTCTCGTCCGCATAGTGGCAGGCGATGAATCATGGTGTCACCACTTTGAGCCGAGCAGCAAAAGAGAGAGCATGCAATGGAAGCATGCTGGATTACCAAAATCCACAAAATTCAAGTTACAGGTTTCCGCTGGTAATGTTGTGCTGAGCGCATTTTTTTTACCATGAAGGGCTATTCTTGGCCGACTTTAAAGAACCTGGTGTCAACATTAACTCCGCCCACTACTTGCAAACACTAGACAAGCTGCAAAAAGCCATCAAGAATAAACGACCCGGTATGCTTTCTCGCGGTGTGATTTTGTTGCACGATAATGCTCGTCCGTATGTCGCAAAGATTGTGCAGGAAGCATTAGCAAGGAAGAAGTGGGAAATTCTGCAACATCCAACCTATAGTCCTGATTTGTCACCATAATGCTCTCACCTTCGTGCTGGTCAACTTCTGCCAGAATGATTTTAATATCTTGTGTCCACCTTCAAATTGGTCAACTTCTGCCAGAATGTTTTTAATGTCTTGTGTCCACCTTCATATTGATCATCTACTACCAGAATGTTTGTAATGTTAAGATAGCTTAAGGTGAGAAAAGAAAAACAGAAATGAAAAACATGGTTGCTGAAAAGACAGGCAGAAGTTGACCTACACGAAGGTGGACACAAAACATTACAAACAAATCGGCAAAACATGACCGCCCAAGCTTATCGGCATGGCACATGATGATGATGCTGCCCTTAATGAAATTGAATGCGTTACACATGAGTGTTTCTCCGCATTGTTTGTTTACAGACGTCCATATTTTTATTTGCAAATGAAAGCCGCTCTCTTTCCCTTGCAACAGCCCCTCTATATCTGTACTTTGTGCGAACTACTCAGGCATTCATAACACGTGATAGTAGGTTTTGTTGGCTCAGGCAATTGAACAGCCTCACACAACACGCGCGTGCTGCAATATAGGGCTGAATGAAGTGGGCGAAAACCAGAACTATAGAATCAAACCATGGAAATGTTTGCCAACCTGTCGGCCTATTTTTGTGTGTGAGAGAGATAGAACATCACAAAACACCGACAGAAACAGAGGTAGATTAGCTGTGATAATTCGCAGGTGAGTGCTGTGTTAGTTTAACCTGAATCGATAAGATGATAACAGACGTGTGTTCACGTTGTGATGTAGTTATACGAGTATGCTAGCTGCGCAGTTTCTAGGAAAAGATAAACAGCGTGTTTTCTAATTTCCATCAGAATTGTCATTGTAACTGTGTGAACGTTGCACTAACCGACCAGCAGCTGCCATCTCACACTTGTGTCTGCGTGTGAATTCTTCAACACGAAACACCAGCGGCGCCCGTTTTGTACCAGCCCTCTATTCTCTTAACTTAGGGCCCATAATAATGAAAGCGGCGAAGCTGTGTCAGTTCTACAGGATATTTCAACAACAGTGGAGGAATGATTACCCGAACGACCCGTTCCCCGTGTTGGAAGAATTAGATAACCGAAACGTAGACGACCTTACGGACGAAGTAGTCAGCGGGGTTATTTCGGCAGTTCAGCAGCGACTTGTCACAGCAGACAATGACATCAGTGTTTTAGAGGAGAACTTACGAAGATCACTTGTTATAAAACAGTTTTTAATTCGTGTGCTGGGGATTTATGAAACCAACAAGGATTTTAACGAACACTTGGGGAAAATTAGCAAACAGCTGGCGGATATACATAACTGGAACTCCCGCAGTCTTGCTGCGACGACATTGTCTAGTGATGTGTCGCGTAAAAAATATGGTGTAAAATTAGCTGAGACAACTGTTCGTGGTTCTGATTCTTTAAGTTCAAAGGCTGCGGTAAGTAGGCCACCATTTCTGAGTAGCACATTACCGAGACTATATTATAGCAACGCAAAGAATAGTAATAATAGTAACAACAATAAAGATGATGATAATTTAAATGAACAGAATGACATTTATGTCACGCGTAACGTAACTGAGAGTTCAGAAAACGAGGAAATGTTTAAGAGAAAGAGAGTCAATATTACAAAGTCCAATGAAGGCGATGCAGCCAGCCACACTTTAGGGTCAAAAGACAACTTTCTGGCAGTGACATCAAAGCACATCGCACCCAGTATTATCACTCAACAGCCAAATAGGACTGCCAACAGCCAGCATTTACCTCAACATTTTCAGTTGTTGAAGTTGACCGAAGGCTTTGATCTGGTGCTGGGTGACAACAAAACGCCAGGCCACGGAGACAGGAAGAATAATACGACCACAAACAGTGACATCGTCAGCAAGGGTGACATTACGAAAGTTGGAGATTTTGATCACAGAGACTTAAATCAGACTGAAAATAGAAAAGGCGGAGTTTCAGATGATGTCACTGCCGCGATACAGACTCATGGAAGCGTTTCAACGATACAAATACGGAAACCCGGATCGAAAGGCCAAGAATGGGATATAGGCTCAAAGCCTGGTGTGGTTGAGTCAGAGGTCAGCACAGGGAAACAAACTCTGGTCGAGGAGAGCTCCACTGTCGTCTGCGACATTACCAGTTCAACATCTGTTCTCGACTCCAGTATTACATCATCGCAAGGCTTTCTACACAATCAAGGAAGCTCATATTCTTTTCAAAACAGTTTAAGGAAGTTTTCAAGTAAGGCTACTGTTACGCCTCCCCCTGTGGCTAAAAAGCCAGCCAGGACGGGTAGTGGAAAAACGTTGCCTGGTGAAGCTGTTGTTGATTCGTTACCTGCCCGAGTATTGCCCGCCGATGACGTGAACTTTAAAAGTGGTAATTATCGTAATAGTGTGTATATTTGTAATCTCTCACAAGAACCACTGGTTTCTGATCTAATAAGCAAGCAAGTTTTAAACCGTTCTTATTCAGTAGAAGAAGGCTTCAAAAGTACGGATCAAATTCGTACATCAAAACACACCAACCAAGCATTGCCCCCATTAGCACAGTTCAGTGAATTGAAGTTCGGCTCTCACCCAAACTTGATCATGTGATTCAGATACTTCAGATAGCAAGGTAGTTGAAGTTCGCATTCGAAGGAGAGAACCATTGCCTAGCATACCATTATCAACAATAGCCAAATCTTTGCCAGGAAGTAATACAGATTTATCAAGACCTGCAAATGTAACAGTGTCTAGGGAAGCTGAGATAGACTCACATGCAGGCATGAGTTACTACAGGTTTGCTAAGGAACCGGACAGTTCCACTAAGAGGAACAGTATTGGGGATCTTGTGGAAGGAATAGGATCAAGTCTCGTGGGCATTCACAGACGTATTGATGATTGCAATGTTGAGACAACTGGTGATTTCCAAATATCAGGCAATTCATCTCCCCCTCAAGTCCCATGCAGAATGCCGATGCAGGATGACAAGGAACCAGCCTCTTCACCTGGTAATGTAGATGATACTGTTAATGAGAAAAGCGTTGACTGTCAAATATTTGTTAGTTCAGCGAGTACAGATGCAAATACAGTTGAATGTGATGGATGAAGAAAGCTTCACTTTTGCCCCTGATGTCAGAGACGTGACCCAGTTAGATGGCAGGTCTAGTGACTTGAAACAACAGCAAACACATTCCATGGAACAATCATCAAAATCAAGAAAACGACTGTCCAGCACTCCAAATTATGAAAACTGGACAATTAATCGCGCGATCACAATATCCAGCCGGGATTTTTTCTCAGCAAGCGATGATGATGAATTAGACGATGTATCATCATCGCCAACTGCAGCAAGTCCTTACATAGATCACCAGGATTTCTCTAAAGGGAGCAAGGACTCAGGTTTGTGTGATGATATTGGTGCTTCTGAAGTGTTGCACACTGATGCGCACAGGGCCTCTGTGTTTGCAAGTGACAAAGAGGTTTTGTCTCCAGTTGCACATTGTGATGATGATGATGATGATGATGATGATGATCAAGACTTTCCTGGGAGTATATGCCTGGACAAGGACAGTAGTGCAGGTAAGTGTTAACCCTGAGGTTGTCATCGTTCTTGTTTGGTCACCTTGAACTTCTGTGTTTTTTCTTTTTTTTGGGTGTTCGCTTTGTCCACCATATTTCAAACTGCTTCTGGTATCACTGGACGGATTTTTGTGTGTGGGTTAGTTTTCCCTATTACCAGTGTCCCTCGCCTTCAGGTGAACCCACTTCGACTTCTGAGGTACTTGTAATTTACATTTCCAGGTCAAGGACAAGAAGTCAACATTTTTGTCCAACTGACCGATGTTGGGATTCAACCCGCTACCTCGACATCAGCATATTAATATTTGTTCGCATATCCTTTACAGGACATTGCTGTCAACATCATCATCATCTTTCGGCTACTGGTTGATTTCTTGGCAAGATTCCCCTCAGTAGTTTGCTATTGCTTTCTGAGCAACCGGCTCACATACCCCGTAAGTTACTGACGCGGAGAGAACCACTACATATTTTCACGCAACGTTACGTTACTCACGAGAGTATACGGGATTACAGAGAAAGTCGTGTAATCCCTAGGCCAGGGAGACCGGTCGACATCAGCATACCGTCATAAAACATCATTCTTAACCATTTGGCCATGCTGACTTCTGATGGTTTGGTTGTTGTGTGTTTGGTCACCTTGTACTTTGGTGGTTTGGTTGTTGTGTGTTTAGTCACCTTGAACTTAGTTGGTTTGGTTATTTTGTATGTGGTCACCTTGAAGATTGATGGTTTGGTTGTTTTGTGTTTGGTCACCTTGAACTTAGTTGGTTTGGTTATTTTGTGTTTGGTCACCTTGAACTTTTGTGGTTTGGTTGTTTTGTGTTTGGTCACCTTGAACTTTGGTTGTTTTATGTTTGGTCACCTTGAACTTTGATAGTTTGGTTGTTTTGTGTTTGGTCACCTTGAACTTAGTTGGTTTGGTTATTTTGTGTTTGGTCACCTTGAACTTTTGTGGTTTGGTTGTTTTGTGTTTGGTCACCTTGAACTTTGGTTGTTTTGTATTTTATGTTTGGTCACCTTGAACTTTGGTAGCTTGGTTGTTTTGTGTTTTATGTTTGGTCACCTTGAACTTTGGTAGTTTGGTTGTTTTGCCTAGAATTGTGACGGCCTAACACTTTACACCCCATTGGCAATATCTGCTATGGGACTATCTCTACATGTATGTTGTTTATACAGCTTACATAGAAAACATACTGACCAGTAAACAGATGTCAATTGCAACGAGAAAAAGTGTCAGAGTGCTATATTAGAATCTGTACTTTGAACAAGGCATGGATGTGAGACTTGGAAAATGAGAAACATATTAAGGACACTTGAAATGTAGTTTCTTAGAAAAATGCAAAGAATACCATGGACAGACCAAAAAATCAAAGAGCAAGTCTACATGAAGCAAATGAAAACCGTAAACTGATTAGAGAAAGTAGACGTATATAGTCACAATTTTTTGGACATGTCATGAGAAGAAATAAAGTGGAGAATTTGGTGTCAGTTAGTAAGATTGAGGGGAAGAGAACAAAGGGGACACAGAGAAGTGAATATCCGGATGGCTTGACCTCATGGCATGGTCGGGACAAGAACACAAAGCTGATTCACAACTGGTGATCGTGTAGGATGGCGAAACATGACCTCCCATGCTTTGCCGGCATGGCACATGATGATGATGGGTGCATACGTGCAAGAAAGAATTTGAGAGGGAATTGGAGTTGGGGAGAGAGAGAGAGAGAGAGAGAGAGAGAGTTAGTTTTCTTTGTTTGTTGGAATACATCTTTTTCTCTTCAGGTAGTCTTTGGCAGACATGATAATCATGACCCTCCAATGCCTTCTGTCTGTCATTTGATATTGTGATGAGATTGGTACTGCTGATATTGTTATTAGTTGCACAGCTGTTTAATCTTTCTGCAGAATTCTTTCTCTGTTATCCTCTGCTTCTATTGTCTATTATTTTCTTTATTTCATCTCTTCTGTTATGTCTCATGAATTTTATTTTTTCTTATCCATACACTGGCTCTGTGGCAAAGGGCTTTTACGGATGCAGTTCATAATCCGGCATACTGCGTTCAAAATGCAGCTGTGGCTAACTTGGCAGTAGACCGCCTTGAGTTAGTTTTTATTAAAATGGTATTATGTGAGTGCCGGTCTTTCAGAAAGCAATGGCAAACTACTGAACTTAAACTTGCCAAGAAATCGCAAACAACCAAAAAATGCTGGGGTTGACCATGATGTCCTGTAAAGGATATGCTATCCATATGGCATTCATGAGTGATCTTGACACACCTTCTGCTCTCAATGCATGAGCTTGTTTCTTCTCTGTCCTTAATATTCTCAACACTTTTTTGTGCTTGCTCATTTTGAACTCAAGCGTAGATTATACACAAGCGTAGATTATACACACACACTACTACTACAACTAGTGCTCTAGAGTGATTTTTGCATGATTTTGTGGGATTAGCTTTCCCTATTACCAGTGTCACTCACCATCAGGTGAATCCACTTCGACTTGCGAGGTACTTATAGTTGACTAGCTGACCCGGCCCGGCTTCGTCCAGTCCCTGGAGGGGATCTATCTATCTATCAGTCTGTCTGTCTGTCTGCTTGTTTGTCTGTCTGTCTGTCTGTCTGTCTGGCTGACCCGCCCCGGCTTCACCCAGTCCCTGGTGGGGAGCATCTCATTTAATTCATATAAGTAGTCATATAAGCTCCCGTTCCCTACTATCTGTCTGTCTGTCTGTCTGTCTGTCTGTCTGTCTGTCTGTCTGTCTGTCTGTCTGACCCGGCCCGGCTTCACCCAGTCCCTGGTGGGGAGCATCTCATTTAATTCATTTACGTAGTCATATAAGCTCCCGTTTCTGTCTGTCTGTCTGTCTGTCTGTCTGTCTGTCTGTCTGTCTGTCTGTCTGTCTGTCTGTCTGTCTGTCTGTCTGTCTGTCTGTCTGTCTGTCTGTCTGAGCCGGCCCGGCTTCACCCAGTCCCTGGTGGGGAGCATCTCATTTAATTCATATAAGTAGTCATATAAGCTCCCGTTCTGACTCTCTGTCTGTCTGTCTGTCTGTCTGAGCCTACCCGGCTTCACCCAGTCCCTGGTGGGGAGCATCTTATTTAATTCATATAAGTAGTCATATAAGCTCCCATTCCCGACTCTCTGTCTGTCTGTTTGTCTATCTATCTGACCCGGCGTGGCTTCGCCCAGCTCCTGGCGGGGAGCGTCTCATTAAATTCACACAGTAACTTAAAAGAATGTCCTTCCACACACCATCCATTATTTTTAATGAAAGCTGTTTTTAATCACATACATGACTGTAGATAACTTCTTTAAGCATAAAATGATGAGTTACAATGTTATGCATTATGCATTATTTTTATGAAAACTGTGAAAATGCCTTAAAGATTATATCATTATTTATTATAACTCATATGCCCAAAAATAACTATAGGCAAAGAGTTTATAAATCTTTGAAAGCGATGCAACAATATGACTATAAAGTATATAGAAATGTTATTAAAAGTTATGCCCCTTGTAATAACTTTTCTAGAGTTAAGTCCCCTTGCTAGATAGAAATATAGATAATGAAAAATGAAATATTACATTTTAGTAAGTAAGTAGCCAAAAAAAAAACTAAAAAACTATGACAGAAAGTTGCACAGAAATGAAAGGAAAACGTGTAGAAAATTTCATCTCAATCGGATGGACCGTTTGCGAACGCATAAAGAACGGACGGAAATACATACATTGTGTTTTATATATATATATGTCCCCAAGTGAAGGTGAAATTCGCCGGTCTCCGTGACGACAGCATTGCAGACGCAATTCGTAATGCCGCTTACCTGTGTTTGAAACACAGCGGTGACTGATTTGGCAGCAGACCATGTCTTGCTGGATTTAACATGTTAGTGTGCGAGCCGGTCGTTCAGAAAGCAATGGCAAACTACTGAACGTAAAACTTCCCAAGACATCAACGACAGCAGTAAAATACTGGTGGTGTTCACTGCAACATCCTGTACAGGATATGCAACTTTAAAAAAAAAGTCAAGGACGAGAAGTCGACATTTTAGGCCAACTGGCCATTGTAGAGGTTGAACCTGTACCTCAGCATTATTTGAGAATGAGTGCTTTTATCTATTCGGCCATGCTGACACTCTTTTGAAAAATATCTCCATGCATCATACAGTTAAATATGTAATACAGTTAAATAAAGATGGCACAATAAAAACGTCTGTTCTTCAGTATGTCTAATTACTGACTTTGTCCTGATGCAGTCTCTGGCTAGGAGTCTGCGATGTGGTAGCATATCACAATTTGTAGGTTTGAGAGCAAAGCGTTGAACCCACGTCATAACCATGATCATAACATCAGTGCAGTATGCTGTCAACCTTGCTAGTAGCCCGCCCTTGAATGATAAGCATGAATATAAATTACAAGTGAAATTGCAACTTAATTGAAAGCTGTATACTATGTCACTGAACATAACACAGCGATTAACATTTTCATTTGCAAAGCGTTAATCTTGTTTTGTAATGGAGTCCTCCCTTAAGTAAAAGGGGAGGCAAAAATAAAGATATAAAACCCTGAATGCCATTGTGGTGGCATTAGTACTTTATTCAGCTTACTACCTGGTGAACAAGGTGACACATCTCTGATATAAGACTAGGTTACTACCTGATGAACAAGGTGAAACATCTCTGATATAAGACTAGGTATTATTCTATGTGCTTGGTCTGAAGCAAGATCCTGTTCCAAAAATACGAAAGGTGTGGCTGACATTGCTAATGTCATTGTTGTGTTAATGTTTGTTTTCTAGAAAGGCCCCGCTTGTTTTTCTCACCTGTGGTCAGGGTTCTACAGACATATTTTATTTATAATTCATTTATTAATTGCTAAGTAGATAATTTTAAATACCTAGGGCATTATAACATATCAGATGGAAGGTGCACAACATAGATTAAGAGCAGAATAGGGCAAGCAAAAGCCGCATTTCAGAAAATGAAAAGTTTCTTATGCAGTGAGTCACTATTATTGAATGTAAGAAAGAGAGTGCTGAAATGCTATGTCGAACACCTGTTTTGCTGTATGGCAGTGAATCTTAGAATGTAAATGAATAAATTAGGATGAACTTAGAAGCAACAGAGGTGTAGTTTCTAAGACAAATGTTGTGAATTCCTTGGATTGCCACAGTAACTACGACGATTGCCTGAAAGAGGCTAATGAAACGAGAACATATTCAACAATAAGAAATAGACAAACAACTTTCTTTGGTCATGTGATGAGAAGAGAGGCATTGGAGAACATTGTGACAACTGGAAGAGAGGCAGAGGCAGACCAAGAGAAATGATGCCAGATGGATTGAGATGGTGGCATGGAGGAATATTAGCAGCAGAGTTGATCCAGAACACTAAATACCGAAATATGTGGAGAGACATGAACATCTATGTCAGATTGCATGGCACTTTATTATGATGGTTATTCATTGCTGGTGACTGCATCTATAGACAGATGATATTATTTATAGTTAGTTTATTCATTGCTGGCTCTGTGGCACAGCTGCTGGCGATTTTTGCGGCCTTGCGTTGATTTTAATAAAATGTTATGAGTTGTATGAGTGCCGGCCATTTAGAAAGCAATGACAAACTACTGAACATAAACTTGCCAAGAAATCACAAACGGCACAAAAAATGCTGGGGCTGATTGCTACATCCTGTGAAGGATATGCAACCAACTTATTAATTGCTGGTGACCGCATGTATAGAAATTATTATTATTTTATAGGTGATTTACTAATTGCTGATGACTGCATCTATAGACAGATGATATTATTTATAGTTGATTTATTAATTGCTGGAGACACCAGACCGTCATCCACTACTGATGGCAAACTAAAACTATAACTAAACTAAATAAATTTAGAGTAGGAACATGGAATGTTAGGACATTAAATGAGCTAGGAAAGTTAAACAATGTTCTAAGAGAAATGGAAAACATGAAAATGAATATGCTAGGCATAAGTGAGATGAGATGGAAGGGATGTGGCAAAATTATAACCGACATACACACAATAATTTATTTTGGAGGGGACACACATGAAAAAGGTGTAGGAATAAGTATTTGATGAAAAAAACACAGCCAAATCTATGAATGGATACTGGTGTATTTCAGATAGAGTTATAATGGTCAAAATCAAAGGCAAACCAATAGATATAAATATTATACAAGTATATGCACCAACAACAAGCAGTAGTGATGAAGAAATACAACACTTTTATGATGAAATAGAAATGGCAATAGCTCAAATTGGATCACAAGAAATAAAAATAATACTGGGAGATTTTAATGCAAAAGTAGGAAAGGGAAAAATAGAGGATATAGTGGGGAATTACGGTTTAGGTACAAGAAATGAACGAGGAGAGAAACTAATAGAATGGGCAAATATTAATGATATGATAATTGGAAACACATGGTTTAAACACCATAAAAGACGACTATACACATGGAAAAGCCCTGATATGAAAATACGCAACCAAATTGACTACATACTTATTAATAAAAGATTTAGAAATGCATTAATTAATGTAAAGACAATGCCTGGTGCTGACGGTAATAGTGATCATGTACCACTATGTGGACAAATAAAAGTAAGATTAAAGAGAGGGGAAAAAATGGTTAAGAACCTGAGACTTAATAAAGAGGTTCTGAAAGTAGATAAAGAAATTCAAGAACAATACAGAGTGACTGTGAAAAATAGGTACAATGCAATAGCTAAAATACAGAGTATAAATGAACAATGGGAAATGTTAAGGGACTCCATTCATCAAACTAGCAAAGAAATATTACCGGAGAGAAGCCAAAAAGCTAAGAAAAAATGGATGAATGAAGAAATCTTAATGCTGATGGACAAAAGGAAACAGAATAAAAATGACAAACAAGAGTATGCTAAGATAAATAAAGAAATAAGAGATAAATGTGTGAAGGCAAAAGAAAGTTGGTTAAACGAGCAATGCAAAAAAATTGAATTAAATTCCATTAAAGATCAAAAAAGTATGCACAGACAAATCAGTGAGCTCACAGGAAGAAAAATAAGAATAAATACAGGGTGTTTGAAATCAAAAACAGGAAAGATATTATTGGAGGAAGGTGCTATAATGAAGAGGTGGAATGAGTATATAAGAGAATTATATAATGGAGAAAGGGAAGAATTAACAGAAGAAAGTAACTTAGAAGGCCCACCTATTCTAAAAGAAGAAGTCGCTGACGCTATGAAACATATGAAGAAAGGAAAAACAGCTGGGCCAGATGAAATCACAGTAGAAGAATTAGAAGTATTGGGAGAATTTGGGGTAGATATATTAACCAAAATGCTGAATGATATTTACAACAGTGGATATTTACCGAGCGATATGCTAAAATCTGTATTTATAGCAATACCAAAGAGACCAGGAGCAATTGAATGTGAAGATTTTCGTACAATTAACCTCATAAACCATGTCACTAAGCTTCTACTCAGAATTATAATGAGAAGAACAAGAAAGAAAATAAAAATGGAAATTAGTGAAGAACAGTATGGTTTTATGGAAGGAAAGGGTACAAACAATGCAATATATATATTACGAACACTAATAGAAAGGTCAATAGAGAAACAGAGAGACATATATTTATGCTTCATAGATTATACTAAGGCATTTGATAAAGTAAAACATGATGAGCTGATTAAAATGTTGGAAGATATCAACATTGATGGGAAAGATTTAAGAATAATAAAGAATATATACTGGAACCAAGTAGCAGCAATTAAAATGGGAAATAAAGAGGGTAGTTACGAACAGATAAAGCTAGGAGTACGACAGGGGTGTGTCTTGTCACCCGATCTCTTCTCCCTATATAGCGAAGTAATAATGAGAGAGATCAAAGAGAAGCCAGGAATACTAATCGGAGGATATAATATAAACAATATACGCTATGCAGATGACACAGTATTGGTGGCGGATAATGCAACAGACCTACAACAATTATTGGACATTGTAGTATCAGAGAGTGCACAGAAAGGACTCTCCTTGAATATCAAGAAAACAGTAACAATGGTGATATCAAAGAAAATGGGGACACCAAAATGTGACATAGAAATAGAAGGGGAAATTCTCAACCAAGTGGATAATTTTAAATACCTAGGGGCACTTATAACATCAGATGGAAGATGTACAACAGAGATTAAGAGCAGAATAGGGCAGGCAAAAGCCGCACTTCAGAAAATGAAGAGTATCTTATGCAATAAGTCGTTATCAATGAATGTAAGAAAGAGAGTGTTAAATGCTATATAGAACCAGTTTTGCTGTATGGCAGCGAATTTTGGAATGTTAATGAACAAATTAGGAAGAACTTAGAAGCAACAGAGATGTGGTTGTTAAGACGAATGTTGCGAATTCCTTGGACTGCCAGAGTAACTAACAATGATTGCCTGAAAGAGGCTAATGAAACTAGAACACTATATACAACAATAAGAAAGAGACAAACAGCTTTCTTTGGTCATGTGATGAGAAGAGAGGCATTGGAGAACATTGTGACAACTGGAAAGATGGAGGGGAAGAGAGACAGAGGCAGACCGGGAGAAATGATGCTGGACGGATTGAGACGGTGGCATGGAGGAATATCATCAGCAGAGTTAATCCAGAACACCAAAGACCGAGATCTGTGGAGAGCCATGAACGCCTACGCCAGCCGCACGGCACTTGATGATGATGATGACTGCATCTATAGACAGATGGTATTATTTATAGTGATTTATTAATTGCTGGTGACTACATCTATAGGCAGATGGTATTATTTATAGTTTATGTATTAATTAAAGACCAATGACGTATCAATAGTTACTAAGAAAACACTATACAATACTTTAATCTTCCTACCAACTCTATACTACCAGTGCCAAACCTGGACAGTGACAGAAAATTAGAAAAGAAAAGTCACAACAACAGAAATTAGATTCCTGAGAAGAATATTCAATGTATCAAGAAGAGAGAAAATCAGAAATGAAGAAATCAGGACTAAAGTGGCAGTTTTAGCATCGCTAGATTTTATTAGAAGGCAGCAAGTCAAATGGTTTGGCCATGTAACCAGGCTACTAACTAACAGTATACCACAACAAGCAATGATGTACAGACCAGATGGAAGCAGAGGAAGAGGTCGACCACGTAAACGATGGACAGAGGGAATAACAGTCCATGGGAATATCGATACATGATGCGCATAAACAGGCACTCTCCCGTTGTTTATACTTCACCTCGACACCGCAAGGTACAAGAGGAACAAGTTGAGATGAGATGAGATTTATTAATTGCTGGCATTTGCATCACCCAGATAGTACTGATTGTTATATAAGAATATGGCTCTTTACATAGGGGAGGGTGTGTAACATACTCGAGACTTTATACATCCACATATTTACATGCATCACCCAGTGGCCAGCCCTGTGCTTAAACATATGTTGCAGGGCATTGCTGTCAACCCCAGGTTGATTTTCTAGACACGTTCAACTCCCCCAATACAACATAACGCCTACAAAGTACCTGGGGTGAGTTGGTTGAAGGCTTATGACTTATGCTCCATTGGTATGAAAGTTAGCATAAGAGGAGGAAGACCTGCACTGATATAGGGTATAATTTTAATGGCTGTGTTTGTTTTTTGATTGTTTAATATTGCCATTCCAAATTTTGTATTCACCCTCAGTGGAGTTCATGCAGCATGTATACGATCAAGGAGATAAGCAGAAATCAGTAAACAAACCGGTCTGTCAGAGGTATAACAACAGCATGAACGAAATCCCGTTGTTCCTTCCCCCAGGCCTTTGTCGTCGTTTGGGAGTGACGGTATACGCCTGCTACCGCCTATCACCCTAATCACCCTCACACCATCCCGTGATCCCGGATCTGGGTTGTAGTGTCATAATAGATACGATACATCAGAAGTTGTCCCCTGCGACAAACACATCTTACAGACAACGTTGCTTTTGTAGTTTTACTCATTCTCATCATGTTCCTCTTATACCCTGCGGCGTCGAGG
Source organism: Cepaea nemoralis (assembly GCA_014155875.1). Classification (NCBI taxonomy): domain Eukaryota; kingdom Metazoa; phylum Mollusca; class Gastropoda; order Stylommatophora; family Helicidae; genus Cepaea; species Cepaea nemoralis. The sequence continues at coordinate 58,569 of JACEFZ010009283.1, read as the reverse complement.
TGAAGTATAAACAGCATGAGAGTGCCCGCTTATGGGCTTCATGGACTCTGTTATTCCCTGCGTCCATCGATTACGTGGTCGGCCTCTTCCTCTGCTTCCATCTGGTCTGTACATCATTGCTTGTTGTATACTGTTGGTTGGTAACCTACTTGCATGGCCAAACCATTAGACTTGCTGCCTTCTAATAAAATCTAGCGCAGCTGTAATCCCCACATTAGTCCTGATTTATTCATTTCTGATCTTATCTCTTCTTGATACATTTAGTATTCTTCTCAAGAATCTCATTTCTGTTGTTGTAGTTTTACTATTTCATTAAAAGGTTAAAGGCGAGAGAATCTTCTTCACTTCAGCGAATCTAACCCATCTGGTTCGGCCTGTCTCGATGGAACGACAAGCCGCCTGCCCAAGCATTACAAAACGTATACTCCACAGCTCCAGCAATGATCCCCGGGGATACCCGGAAAAACTGCACTTCAGGTGTGAACACCGCACACAAGAACCGAACTACGTCCTTCAGATCACGAGCAAATAACTTCACCACAAGAACACGGAGGTCCACTTTTCCATAAAATGTTAGCTAATACATTCCTACCATTGCTGCTGAATATATGTGTGTGTGCGCGCGTACGCGCGCGCGCGTGCAGGTGTAATCCATCCACGTCTTACTACTTCTAGTGCACTGCGCTGATATTTTTGCTTGAGGATTAGCTTTCCTTATTACCATGTCCCTCGCTATCATGCAAACCCACTCCGGCTTCTGAGGTTCTTGTAATTTACATCCCCAAGTCAAGGATGATAATTAATTTTAGTCTAACTGACCAGTGTAGGGGTTGAACATGCTACATCGGCACCAGCACACCAGATGTTTAACTAAGTGCCATGGGATGATTAATCGTCTTAAGCGACTTCCCGCATCTGCCATGGGCGTTAAGTCACCGAAATGTTGTCATTGCGTTACATGTCTGCTACCATATTAAAAATTTCTAAGTCGTGACTGTGACACACCTCTACTTCCCATGTTCCCAATCCATGTTTGTTTGGTCTACACCAGTGGTTCCCAACCTTTTTTTTACCCATGCACCCTTTCACCATATGTTCAGATTGTCATTCCCCCCACTCCCTTTTTGTATTTCCTCCCTTTACACAGTATACATAAAAATGGAAGCTAAATTTAATAACAAATACTAGACCAAGTCTAGACGTCTACATACACTGATTTGCCGGTCTACTTACGTTATAAAACGAATTTTAGAAGGGCGAGAAGTACACAACCGTAAAGTATGGAGGGGAAAACAGTATATTGTATTAACGCGGTCTTAATATAATCTTAACCCCCCCCCCCCACCCGAGGGAATTTACCTACCAGTTGAGAACCACTGGTCTACACCTACTTTTTGTTTGAAACAGAATCAATTAAGAGCGAGCGCATGCTGATCTCTTCTGCTTTATTTATCCATATCTTTTCCGTGGGTGGTTTATAATTTTTTAGTGTATCACTTTTCAAAAGTGGTATTTAGAATTCTTCTGGTCATCTATCAATTAGGTGTTGTCTCCACAATGAAGGTTGGCTGCAATGGACCTCCAACACTGTCTATCTCTCGCCCTGACTGCACATTCTGTCAGGCTGATGTTCGTCCATCTGTTGATGTTATCCTCCCACTTGTATGGTTGTCTATCTCTTGGTCGCTTGCTCTCAGCCTTGCCCTCCAGTATGGTTTTCATAAAAGTATTATGTCTTTTAAAGTGGCCTGAAATATTTCACTTCCTTCTTTTTTTTATTTCTTCCATCAACTCTTCATTTCCAGTTTTTCTAGAACCTCTGTATTTGATTGTTTTGTTTCCATGAAATACGACATATTCTTCTGTATATCCGCATCTCCAAGGCCTCTATTCGACTTTCTAGTTGCTTAAAAATCAGATTCTACATGTATAGTCAGACTATGTGAAATACCTTTTTGATGATAACATAGATGAACAGTGTGATATTCGATTTAATAATGAAGGACTGCCACTTTTGAAGATGGAGGTTAGAAATGTTCTTAAACATGTGAAAGCTGGCAAGGCCCCCGGTTCAGATAACATCACAACAGAAGCGATTAAAGCTTTAGAAGAATATGGAATAGATCAAGCCACCAGACTGCTGAACTCATTATATGATACCGGACATATACCTTCTGAATTATGTAATTCTGAATTTATTGCAATCCCAAAGAAATCAGGAGCCTTGTAATGTGATCAACATAGAACAATTAGTATAATGAGTCACATTACAAAGATTTTGCCACGAATTATCATGCAAAGAATGAGGAAGAAAATACAAACTGAAATAGGGGAAGAACAATGTGGGTTTGTAGTAGGAAAGGGTACAGTAAATGATGTGTATATGCTGCGTTCAGTTATTGAACATTCTATAGAAGTAAACAAAGATATACATCTTTGCTTTATTGACTACACAAAGGCTTTCGATAGAGTAAGACATGTCAGCATGGTAGATATGCTTGAAGATTTACACATTGATGGGAAAGACATTAGACTTATAATAAACAAATATTGGAAACAACAAGCTGCCATAAGGTTTGATAATGAAGTGGGACAATATCAGCCTATTAAGAGATGTGTTAGGCCGGGATATGTAATGTCTCCAGATCTTTTTTCCCTATACAGTGAAAATATTTTTTAAAATGTAGAAGATATAAATGGAATAAGCATTGGGTGACGAAACATCAATAACATTAGATATGCAGATAAAACAGTATTGATTGCAGACAATGAGCAGGATCTGCAACAATTATTAGATGCGGTTGTTGCACACAGTGAACAACTGGGATTAGAATTAAATTGTAAAAAGACACAGATCATGGTCGTCACTAGGAAGAACGAAATACCACATTGTAATATACAAGTAAATGGGAATATTCTTCAACAAGTGAATCGGTACAATTATCTCGGAACAGTCATAACATCTGATGGGAGATGCCTTGAAGAGATTAGAACAAGAATCGCCATGGCGAAAGTAGCCTTCAGCAAGATGAAACATATACTGACCAATAAAAAGATGTCAATTGAAAAGAGAAAAAGAGTGTTGAGGGGATACATAGAGCCTGTTCTTTTGTATGGATGTGAAACTTGGACAATGAGCAGTCAAGCTGAAAAACATCTGATGGCTGCAGAAATGTGTTTTCTGAGGAAAATGCAAAGAATACGATGGACAGACAGAAAAACCAATGACCAAGTACTACAGGAGACAAATGAAAATCGTAAATTGATTAGAGAAATTAGACGTAGACAGTCAACATCTTTTGGACATGTTATGAGAAGAAATGGATTGGAGAACTTAGTGATCGAAGGGAACAGACCAAGGGGGAAGACAGAGGTAAATACCTGGATGGCTTGGTCACATGGCATGGTCGAGACAGGAACACTGAGCGGATCCACGACTCTGGTGATCGAGTGAAATGGCGAGTCATGACCGCCCACGCTTTCAGGCATGGCACATGATTGATTGATTGAGTTGCTTGTTCAATGTCCAGACTCCCGCACTATACAGCAGCGTTGAATAAACGTATCATTTGACAATTCTCATTTTTAATGCTTTGTTAATCTCTCTAGATGTTAATACTGACTTCATACTGTTGAAAACATTTTTGGCCATTCCTATTCTTTTTTATTTCTACTTCACTTCTGCCATCTGTTATTACATGTCCAAGATATCTTCTGATATATTGCGTAATCCTTCTGTGCAGTCCTCTAGCACTGTCTGCTGCGAAATATTTCCATTATTCAAAGTGGCAAGTTTTAAAATTGTTCGACAGCTTGCATCTCGCCCAATCCGCGTCCCAGATATTCTATTTTGTCCCCAAGACCTGTTGGCTTATTTTATGACGATAAGAAAAGGACAGCATGTATTTCGTTTGGAAATAACTGACCCGTGACATCGCAGAGTGGCTTTTTTATGCGAAGACTAGGCGTGGTTTACTGAAGTGGAAAGGGATGTGAAAAGGGGGTAGGTGAAGGTCATGTTTGCATCAATAATTCTGCTGTCTGACTTTCATGTCTACACCCGGAATGTGTTAATGGTTGAAAGCTCGTGTCCATTTGTGTGTATGCGTGTGTACGCGCATGTGCTGGTTTGTATTCATTGAAGTGGGAATGCGGGTATGTATGTTACCCTGTATGCGTGCATATGCGCGTGTTCGCGTGTATATGCGCGTGTTCCTGATTGTTTGCTTATAGGTATATGCGTAAATGCCTAGGTATACACACATGCTTGTGCCACCATTATAACAGTTTGTGTAGAGTTAGGTCAAGAACCGATATCACAGCACTCGATATTCCCATACGCCCTCCATCTTCATCTGCAACAGTCAGCGAAGAGTTCCAATACCAATAATGGTACCAGTGGCAGTCTGATTATGTTTCTGTCTGGCCTTTCCTCGGAGTCCTGAGTGTCGACCACATCTTCTGGTCACTCCCTGCAGCGACATTCTCTCCAAGCCATAATTATCTGTTATTTAAAAGGGTCCCTACCACGTCTACCTTATCATGAATCAATACCTAAACAAGTGGTGCAGACCCAGCCAATCTGTCCGCCTGCACGTTTCCCAAACACCAGCATGTTCTGGGGATAAAAACAATCCAGCAGATAGATGCTCTCTTTTTGATTGTTGCATTGAAACCTGCCACTCTGCCCGAAGCATCCCTACTTCACCTTTCTCATACTTTGTGGGTCCGTTACAGTCACGACTTTCGTGTGCTCTTTGGTTACTCACGCCGTGCGTATGCTGTTTACTTACTCACGACACTCGTGTGATGTTTGGTTACTCACGCCGTGTGTGTGCTGTTTGATTACTCAATGCCGTGCATGTGCTGTTTAGTTACTCACAACACTCGTGTGCTGTTTGGTTACTCACGCCGTACGTGTGCTGTTTGGTTACTCAGTCATGTCCCGCTGAGCTTTGTGTTGGAGCCTGTTGACATTGAAATACTGCAGCCTGTGCAGGAAACATATGTATTGTGCTTGAATCATGACCTGTTTACACACTAACACACCTCTCCGCAGACGTGAAGTCCCAGTACTGGCTTTGCATACCCTGCTGGTTGGGCTAAGAGGGGGTGAAGGGGGAGCTCTGAAACAGTCTCCGTGGTAAAGCCCTGTGTCTAGAGAAAAGTCTACACCAACATCACCACGATAGTGATAAAAACTCCGCCGCCGAGCAAGCGCGACAGTGAGTCCTCTGATCCACAGAAGACGTACTCCCTTCCCCGATTGTTTCGGCCCTTTTACTTTTTTGGCACTCTATGGGGAGCGGGCCCGCCCGGGTCATGACTCCGAGCGTTTTCCCCCTGTCGTGTGAGACGTTCAGTCGTTTGTGTTGTCCTTGCGTAGTTCCGTGTTTGTCCCATACCTGCGAACATATCTGCTCCCAAGCCTACCCTCCCTCGGGGAGGCGAGCCTTGTATATCGTGTGCTTCGTACCCTCACACGCATCCTAGCATATGTGGCCGTGGGAAGCCAGCTTCTTCCCTGGCCATTGCCTCTGTCGCCTCCGTTCGTCTTCATTGCCGTGTTCATTCTTCGTTTTCCGTTCACGGCGCCGCACTCTGGGAAGCCGGCTCTTCCTCTGGGTTCCTCGACTCCTCTATTGGTCTCTGCAAGACGACTACCACCATGGCATGGAGGTTGAACTTCGGGTCGACATTTGTATGACTTGGCGTTACAAACGTGTGGCGATTTAGACCACTGAACAGTCCAGTCCGCAGATGCACTATCCTCGCTGGGGGGGGGGGGGGGGAGGGAGGCTACAGAGTCGACACAAGACAGTACAAGTTCTAGCTCCTATTTGAGAGATTGGTTCGGATGTTAGTTGCCCTGCAGTTACAGACAGGAGCGTTAAGCATATTACTGCAGAGACTTGTCCCACTCTGTGTTCCGGTTGTTCCACAGGACGCCCGCCACCCGCCACCCCCCCCCCCCTCCCATCCCCAATCCCGGGTAACGGCTGTGACAGGTCGGCAAAACCAGGTGAGGGTAACCGATTCGGCGTCAAACCAATCGGTGAACTAGGGTATGCCTACGCAGCATGTGAAGAGAGGATTTGGCAGACTGCTTGGAATAAATCATTGATGGTTCAACGGGCAAGACAGCGTTTACCTGCAAAGCATTGTGGAATACAATTAGTACGGCAAGGCACGCAGAGCGCCCTGATAATCCATTGCACCTGTATTCATCTCCAGTCGTCTTGGCTTGTCTTGCCGCTGGATTCATATGGTCGTGGGCGAGAGTGTGGTCGATGAATTGCACAACTCTTCCTCACTTTAATTCAAGTCATTCGTCATCCATCTTCATCTATAATATCGCTCAAATCTTTTGGAATTAATCACGACACATGGGAGACTGCTGCCAAATACCGAAATTCATGGGGTACATCATTACGCAAGGGTGTATGCAGTCACTTGCAAAGTAAACGGGACTGCAAGAGCCGGTAAAAAAGTAGTTGTTAGTTGCATATCCTTTATAGGACGTCGCACACAACCGCAGCATTTTTTGGCTGTTTGTGATCTCTTGGCAAGTTTACGTTCAGGAGTTTATCATTGCTTTCTGAACGACCGGCACCCATACCATTTTATAAAAAAAAACAACGCAAGGCAATCTGCTGTCAAATTGCCCGCAGCTCTGTTTCGAACGCGGTATGAGAGTTTACGAACTGCGCCTGAAAGTCTTCGCCACGGAGCCGGCGTGAAAATAAGACCCCCCCCCCCCCTCCTCCTCCCCCCCCCCCCCAAAAAAAAAAAGAAAAAGAAAAAAAAAAAACTGCAAGAGATCCTCCTCCCGAACGTCAGTCTTTTCCCACATTGTTAAAGAACATTTCGAGCCAAAATTTGATGGAGAAACATAAGATCCAAGCCCTTTTCAGGGCCTATACGAAATGAACGCCAATATATTGGGCTTGAGTAATAAATTTTAATCTTCAAGTGGGATCACTGCCAGTCACATTGCGTAATTTACGGGAAATGAAACAAATAACGGACTGTCAACATTCAGACGATTAATCGGCTCTTTGTGATTTAGGGCAGTTAAATAGAGGCGATAACATAAGATCCAAGCCCTTTTCAGGGCCTATACGAAATGAACGCCAATATATTGGGCTTGAGTAATAAATTTTAATCTTCAAGTGGGATCACTGCCAGTCACATTGCGTAATTTACGGGAAATGAATCAAATAACGGACTGTCAACATTCAGACGATTAATCGGCTCTTTGTGATTTAGGGCAGTTAAATAGAGGCGATAAATGCTCATGGTAGTGAATCAGTTAAACCAAGTCTATGCTTTTTTTGAAAATCGATATCCAGGGATCTATTGGTTAGATTATGCGCGGAAACGATAGAGCTGATAGCAGTCTTTAAAAAAAAAAACACACTTATCTTTGAGACAGTGCAGATAGACGAATAAACAGAAAGGATATACCCAATCAATAAAACAGGTGCCATCTCCACTGAAGGTTGGCAGCAAAGGACCTCCAACACCGTCTGCCTCTCACCCTGACTGTACATTCTGCCAGATTGCTGTTGTCCTTCTCTTGATGTTCTCTTTGTAAATGTATCGTTGTGTACCTCTTGTTCGCTTGCCTTCAAACCCCTCCCCCAGTATGGTCTTTATAAGAGTGTTATGTCTTTTAATGTGGCGAAATATTTCACCTGCCTCTTTTTTTTTTCTTTCATCAACTCTTATTTTAAGTCCCGGCTTTTATAGAACCTCTGTATTTGATTGTTTTTGTTTCCATGAGATACGACATATTCTTCTGCATATCTACTTCCCAAGGACCTCTATTCGACTTTCCAATTGCTTGTTCATTTGCAAGGCATTCCGCGCCAAATAGTGGTGGTGAATATACACATCATTTGACAATTCTCATTCTTAATGCGTAGTTAATCTCTTATAACAGTGCTATAGAACAACAAGGCCGCTGTATATAGTTGATGGTGCGTGTTTATAAACAACAAAGTCCATTTTAACAATATATCCGAGTTTATTTGGCATCAACTTGTAAAGTACCGTACAGATGAATCATACTCGACTTGTTCTACTTAGCGGCTGATGGAAGGACTGTTTACGTCCACGCGTGAGCAACCCTCGATCCCTAACTACCGGTGCTCACGCGTGTACAAACCTATTTCCCCTTGTTTTTGCACACCATCTATTAACTCATTAATTCCCTAACAGAGATGGTGCTCTGTTACACTCTCTCTAGATGTTAATACTGATTTCAGGATGTTGAAAGCTTTATTATCCAAGACCGAGTAAGAAATATTGTTATCAGACAGACAGTGGGAATGAACACCTTGTGCCACATTTATTGAAAGACAAGATCAAGTGGTTTGGCCTTCTCGTTTGAATGCAATACCATCAACTACCATCACTGGCTCTACATCAAAGAGCATCCGCGACGAGAGCAAGAGTACGCCCAAGAAGAAACTGGAAAAAAACCTACAAAACACGTATAGCAAAGTCCTCGAAAAGATGTAGCACGCAGGCTCCAGCAACATTTGGAAAGTCGGAATCTGCTTCCCCAAGGACTCGGGAGCTACCGGCCTGGAAAAGACACCTGGGCCAATGCTGCAACTTTTGCATTTGATGTCTACGAGGGCTTCCAGGATAAACAGGAGACAGTGGCGGTAGCTCTTGACCTGGAGGATGTATATAACAGGGTTAGGTATGATCGGTTAACACACACTGTTGGACATGGAGGTCTGCCCTTGCCTTGTTAGATGGGTTGCGGTAGTCCTTTATGAGCGTACGGTTGCATGCACTGCGCATGGGTACCTGGACTTCTGACCCCTGTACTAATTCACCTGGGTTGCCGCAGGGATCTGCCTTGTCCTCGGTGCTCTTTAATGTCTACACCAGCAAAATCGCAGCTATTTAGACACCAGGTGTGGGTAGAATCTTGACATTTGCAGATGATGTGCTGGTGTAATACAGGGCAGAGACAGGGCCAGTTTGGCGAAAGACGTACAGGTGGCGGCAAACAAGGTGACAGAGTGGTGCAGGGACGCAGAGGCCATTTTAAACTCAGACAAGGCATCGGTTGTGTGGTACTCCCTGATAACCGGATCGTCAAGGCAGACGTCCCAGAATGGAATATGTTGAATGGATGTCCTCTTAGTCGAGAAAGTAAATTGAAGTACTTGGGTATCACCTTTGACAGGTGTTTGTCTTTTAAGGATCATGTGGAGGATTTGGTGGTGAAGTCTGGTAGGGGACTTAATGCATTGAGGGCTATGGCAGCAACCGAGGTAGATCAGAAATGCATTGAGGGCTATGGCAGCAACCGGGGTAGATCAGAGGATGCTGTACACGCTCTTTCAGCAGTTAATAATTTCTGTCATCGAGTATGGTTCGGGGCTGCTGACAGTATCAAAAAGCCAGCTTGAAAGGTTGGAGCGCATACAGAATGCTGCCATGCAGGTTAATACTGGGGTGCACACACCAATTATCTGCATGAGGCATATCCTGGCGCTACCTACAATGACGGACAGGCATAGGGTCCTTCAGGCCAAATGGTACCTGAGAGTTGCCGCAGACAGGGATCACCCGCTGCATGCAGCAATGGATATGGTAAAGGGTCATAGACTAAGACGAGGCAGGTCCTGGATGGCACAGGCAGAACTTTCTATAAGTCAGGTGTGTGATCTAGAGACCATCAATCGTGAAAGAGAGTGGGTTGAAGTTCCGGATGACATGACGGACTGGCACAATGTAATAATAACACTGGATCGTGAGTGCAGAGAATGGGCAGCGGGCCGCACTGAGTTTGAGTTTGAAGTGCAACAGCTGATCCAGAGCAACACACATCAAGGTGACATAGTCATCTACACAGATGGGTCAGTGGTGAGAAACAGACGTAGTGGCTGGGGCTTTATTGCAAAGGCTAATGGGTCTTGAAAAATGAGAGCCTGGCATATGAGACTACGACCTCCAGCATGAGAATGGAGGTGGAGGCAGTAACAGCGGCATTCCGGGGCTAGATGAGACTACTGAAACACACGTTGTGTTCATTACGGATTCAGAGAATATGCTTAGCAAGGTGGAGAAAGGAATGTTTCTTGTGGAATGGCTCTCGTCGCTTCAGAGGTCACAGATTGTGAGAATTGTATGGATATTTTGCCCTGGCCATGCGGGTGTATGGGGGAACGAACAGGCTGATAGGCTAGCCGGGAATGCACCTCTTGGTGGTGTTTTGCCCATGGACAAGGGGGAGGTGGTCGTGCACTTGTGGGACCAGGTGGAGAAGGCGGAGGAACAGATTGAGAACCCATATGTGGAAAGAATGAGATTGCGGGGGATCGGCAGGGATTCTGCAAGAATCTCAAAAACTGAGAGGGAAGACCAGGAGAACATTTAGTCAGATAGCGGTGGGAACGATTAGTAGTATGACTCTTCGCTGGCTGTTGAACGAGGGGACTGAGCACGTATGGGAATGTCCTGAGTGCAGTGATGTCGGTTCTTAACTCAACTGAACACAGAAACTGGAATGACGACATCAAAGACATTGTACAATCACACGGAATGACACTTATCCAATGCCACCCATCGGGCGCCGGAGCGCCAATTATTCCTCCCTACGACGCTTAGTGGCAAAAGTGGAAGATGATTATGAAAGCTTATTGATAATCCATATTCTCTTTGTGATGTCTGTTTCACTTCTGCCATCATCTGTGTGAATGACCTCTCGTTGCGTGGTGATCTTGGTGGATCTTCTCGACTGTGACCGTTGGCGTGCAGGATCGAGTATAGCAACTAGCTACAAATAACGCGGGTTATCCAGTTGTCCCGTGTAGCTCACCAGCTGGCCAGCGTCTGTATGTATAATAGTTTGACGGAGAAGAAGAAGAAAGAAGAAAGAAAGAAAGAAAAAGAAAGAAGAGGAAGGAAAAAGAAGAAGAGGAAGAAGAACAAAAAAGCAACATCGGCTGGTGGTAGAAGAAGAAAGAATCATCATCATCAGGGACCATACCCATAAGGGGGGGGGGGGGAAGTCAAGCTTCGCCACCTCACACCATCATTGAAGTCTTGGACATGTCTGTGTTCTTGTTTCAATTATGCCAAGAGAAGAAATAGGAGAGGGGGGGGGGGGACAAGAAGGAGGCTGTAGAAGAAGAAAGTAACTATCCTTCCATCATAGTATTCATAACTTTACGTTCAGTAGTTTGCCATTGCCTTCTGAAACATAAATTAACATTGAAATGCAACTGACCGGCGTTTCGAACGATTTCACTCGGCCGCTGCCAGAAGAGCAAGTTTAAGCGCGTTCTCGGCCACGCCGATATCTGACTACCGATATATTTGTAATATGCTCAACGTGCACATCGGTACTTTCGACCATTTATCTGTGTTCTATCCTGGGCTGTCGAAGTGCAACACAGCCAGTGATCATGACGCATCCTGACAAATTGATGACTCCCTAAGGACGTACTTCCTCCCCAAATTTTGCTTTCGTAGTAATACCATTTTCTCCCGCGTCTGATTAAAGATAGGCCATTTTAACATATGTACTTAGAGATGTGACATTTAGCATATGTACTTACAGATATCCGGTTAACGGGGTAAGGGTATCCCCTATCAAAGGAGATGTAAGACGCCTCCTTTCCTCCGTTAGTCTACGGGACACCCTTGGGCAAGGTGGAGTATCCGTCTAGCCCCCCAATCAGGGTTACGTGAAGCCATGGAAGCAGGTCGTGGATGGAATGTGAGAGCATGGTTATGTGGTTATGATCTGCACTCTGCGGCGATAGGCAGATGATCTCATCAGTAGAGACAATGGCTATGGCCACCGACTAGTACAGTCACTGCCCAGAAGGAAAGCTTTGGCAAACTACCTTCTGCAAAACTTGCCAAGAAACCATAATAACCATGAAAGAAAACATAATAAGAAAGAGATCTGGTGATGAGACCCCCAGGCCAGGCAGATCAGATAACACTGGGGAAGAGAGTGACACAGGGACCAGTACTAGTAATCGTGATGACGGAGTTAATCCTGACTGTGTTACCAAGGAAATCCCCTGTGTCAGACTAAGAAACAGAGTGAGAATAGCAACGTGGAATGAGGGGAAGCTTAAAGTAGTATGTGATGAGATTGAGAGGTTAAATATTCAAATTTTAGGAATTAGTGAACATCGCTGGAGAGGCAAGGGGCATTTTACAACTGAAAATGGAAGTCTTTTCATAAATGGAAGTCTTTTCATTTATTCTGGTAGAGACGTCGGAGGCCAGAGTGGAGTGGCATATTGTTTAGATAAAACAACTGCGAAAGCTTTAATGGGATATAACCCAGTTAGTGATAGAATCCTCCCTGTTAGACTTAAAGGCCGTCAAAAAAAAATGTGGTACTTAGTTTCCACATAGAAATGTCGTACTTATAGTGTCTGCCTGGAAATGTGGTACTTAAAGTGTCCACCTAGAAATGTGGTACTTAAAGTGTCTGCCTAGAAATGTTGTACTTAAAGTGTCTGCCAATAAATGTTGTACTTAAAGTGTCTGCCTAGAAATGTGATACTTAAAGTGTCTGCCAAGACATTTCGTATTCAGTGACTACTAAGACATTTGTTACTTTAAATGTCCATCTAGAAACTTGGCATTTCAAGAGTTCACATAGAAAGTGGCACTTCAAGTGTCCAGTTGAAAACTCATTGTTTGCTCATCAAGAAATATGACAATTGGCACCCGCTGTCCTCGCCTAGAAATGTGACACGGTTCACACAGGGAATTACCACACGAGTCACGTGTGCTTACTGTAGACACACATTGTCTACGAAGCTTCCAGGACTAATGGTGCCAGCTACCGGTGTGCGTAGATCGTCCAGCTAGACCAGACAGTTTAATTAGCTGACGCAAGGGTTAATGATAGTTTTAAGTATCGTTCTAGAGAGATTACGCATATATTCGTGTATCTGATGTGTAGATGAAGTCGGGTCTGTGTAATGACTATGCCACCGTATACGTGTAGACGGTACTACCTGCTTTCTGTTAGCGTCGAATGTTGGGCTGCGCTCATCAAACCCGACACCCCACATTGTGCCAACGGCTTCGGGCGGAGGAGCGCAATTGGGAGGGTACAAGCTTATCCTGGTGGGAGGAAATGCATCTAAAGACTGAATGCCATGCAGGGCTGACCAGGCCTAAACTTTGGTCGGCAACTGGTCTAGGATCGATGCTCCGACAAGCGGACAGTTAGAGCATTGCTTTCCTGATCCGACAACTTCTGCAGCTTGTCTTGTTCCAGATGTATTGGTGTTGCCTATCTTCTGTAGTAAAACAAGACAGGCAGAGAGAATGATCATGGTGCATGGACCAAAACGTCGTCTCTACAATTCAGCTCAGACTTTGTGCCATGGAGGGGTATAGCTCCAACCCTTGTCCCCACTATGGGTTGTAGTTATTGTGACCGCGCAATAAACTATCGTCTGTCAAGACGGCAAAGTGCCAGTAGAGATTAAGTCAGCCCTGTTAATGAATAACACAAAGGACAAACTTTGTTTTTCATATTCGAAGTGTACAAAGGTGGTAATGTAATGACTAGTTTACTCACACTTTGATTGCGAGGTGACCCTAGCTAATAAAATACAAAGCAGGCAATTTTCTGGGAGGTTACGCGGGCGTTATTTATGATTCTAGTCACGTTACCTATTTAGTGGCGCTTTGTTGTGCAGTATTGACCTAGCACTTCATTTTCCAGCCTTGGCAACGCTTGTAAGCCGACCCGGTAGTCGGCACTTCGAATCTGCATTGGGGCGTATTTTTACAATTGACATTAGCTGCTAGATAGACGCAGCCTAAGATGGGTACCAAAGAATGTTTTGGGAATAAACGCGATAGGTGTTTCGGCATTGATCACATCTTCTAAAGAGTGTCGGTTGGTCTGTACAAGTATCGGCCCAACACCTCATTCCTAACATATCTCTTGGCGTGAAAAGGGGTCATTTGCTTTTCTCACTTACCTTGTCCCCAGTATTTCTCCTGCTTACTTGTCCCCGGTATTCCTCTTCCACTTATTGTCCCCAGTATTTCCCCTACTTACTTGTCCCCAGTATTCCTCCTACTTGTTCCCAGTATCCCCCCCCCTCCACTTATTGTCCCCAGTATTTCCCCTACTTACTTGTCCCCAGTATTCATCCTGCTTACTTGTTCCCAGTATTTATCCTATTTACTTGTCCCCAGTATTTCCCCCTACTTACTTGTCCCCAGTATTCAGAACGGATGTGGAGAGTGAGGGCAGCTGTCAGGGACTGTCAGCGAGAAGAAATCCGTATGATGTCATCACGACACTTAGCTTGGACAAGTGTTTGCTTCCTCCTAGCAACAGGAAGGTTAACGGACAAACGGGCCGACAATTTCCTTCCTGTCTCGTATATTCTTTCTGAGCCCAGAAGGTTTTTGAGACATGTGCTCCGCTGCACACTCATCGTCATAATGTGCCGTGCCGATAAACGTGTGCGGTCATGTTTCGCGATCCCACACGATCACTAGAGTCGTGGATCAGCTCTGCGTTCTTGTCTCGATCATGCCATGTGGCCAAGCCATCGAGATATTTACTTCTCTACCTTACCTAACTTCTTTTCCTCTGTCTTGCCAGTTGTCAACAAGTTCTCTAGTTTATTTCTCCTCTAAACGTGTCCAAATAATCTTGACTGCCCACGTCTAATTTACCTAATCAATGTACGGTTTTCATTTGTCTCTTATAGGACTTCCACCACCATTATATATTCCCCCCCCCCCCCCCCCCCCAGCTTGTCTGTTTATTGTCCACATTTCACATCCATAAAACAGGTTCTATGTAGCAACTCAACACTATTACCCTTCCCCTTTATTGGTCAGTATGTTTTCCGTCTTACAAAAGGCTACATTCGCCATGGCGATTCTCGTTCTAATCTCTTCAAGGCACCTCCTACTATCAGATGTTATGACTGCCCGAGATAGTTGTACCAATTCATATGTTTAATAATACTGTATTCCCGCATATTACATTGTGGTATTTCTTCCTGTTTAAAGACGACCGTAATCTGTGTCTTTTTTTTTACAATTTAATCCTAATCCTTTTCACTGTGTACAATAACCGCATCTACTAAATGCTGTAGATTCTGTTTGTTGTTTGCCTGACTTGTTTTCACTCACTTCTGCCATTTGCTTGCATTTCAATTTTTTTTTGCTGGGGGTTTCCCTGCTTAGTTGTGAATATTTTGTGCTCTGTATTTGATATAATAGCCGGCTCCGTGACGAAGGGATTACTTACGCAGTTTGTAACCCCGCATACCCGCGTTCGAAACACAGCTGCAGACGATTTGGCAGTAAACCGTCTTGCGTTGTTTTTTTACGAAATAGTATGGGTGCCGCAAACAATGGCAAACTACTGAACGTAAACTTGCCCATAGATCACAAAAGCAAAATAATGCTGGTGTTGACTGCGACGTCCTATAAAGGATATGCAATTATCTAACATGGTTTTATCAATACACATGCCTTCGACATAATCTTTGTATCTTGTTATCAATACGCATGCCTTCAACATAGTACTCTGTATATTTTTATCAATACACATGCCTGTAATATAATACTTTGTATAATTTTATCAATACACATGCCTTCAACATAATACTCTGTACAGTATATGTTTATCAATAAACATGCCTTCAACAAAACACATTGTATAGTTTTATCAATACACATGCCTTCAACATAACACTTTGTATAGTTTTATCAATACACATGTCTTCGATATAATATTTTGTATAGTATATAGTATTTATAGTATATTTTGTATAGTTTTAACAATACACTTGCCTTAAACATAATACTTTATATATTTTTATCAATACACATGCCAGTGACATAATACTGTTTATAGTTTTATCAATACACAAGCCTTCGACATAAGTCATGGACCATTCATTCATTCATTCATTCATTCATTCATTCATTTCATTCATTCATTTCATTTCATTTCATTCATTCCATTCATTCCATTCATTCAGTAGCATGTCCTTTGCAGAACCGCGCCTTCCGGAAAACTTCTCGGTCATAATCAAGATGCCCCTCGTCCGATACACAAAACTGGAGATCATCCGCCACATCCTGCACCCATCTTCTCTTTGACCTAACTCTTCCTCTCTTCCCAGGCATATGTCCCTCCATTATTGTTCTATCCAAGCTGTCATGACGTTTAAAGTGACCAAATTATTTCAATGTTCTTTGTTTTATCGTCTTCAGTAGTCAACCTGCTTCAGTATTCAGTGTATGGATGCATTTGTTCTTTTCTGTATCCAGTATATTCTTAGAACCCTTCTATAATGCCGACGTAGCGGGTTCAACCCCTACACGGGTCAGCTGGGCTAAAATTGTGCATTCTTGTCCATGACTTGGTGACGTAAATTACAAGTACATCAGAAGTCGGCGTGGGTTCGCCTGATGGCAAGAGAAGCTGGAAATAGGGAAAGCTAGCCCGCGCGCAAAAATAAGTCCAACACGGAATACGTTCATATTCAAAGCTAGCGAAGGAAAAAAAAAATATGAAGCAAAAACAAACTGGGGCTGTTAAACACATTTTGTGAAAGGAAAGTTCTTAGAATATCCTGGATCAAGAAGAAGGAAAATTCCGACATTCTGTAGTTTTAGAAATTCAAAAATGTTTTGCAAACAAAGCAAACAGAAAGACATAATAATCAGTTTAAAATTACCATGGCAGACAATTGAAATTACTGTGTTGTATATTTCAGCTTGAAGAATTTATCTAATTAGTTTATGTTGTGTGAATTCTGCAGTTTGTTCCTGACGTAGATGCAGCTAAATATGCCAGGCAACAAATCTTGCAGTCTATTGTTTGTGTCTTCGTTATTCAAATTATTTAAAGTCTACATCATGCTCGTAAACATCTCTCAGAAACTGGGACATTACACATTTGGTCGCACATCTTTTTTTAGGCTGATATCGACCTACTTCATTATCAATGTTTATATTTGTTTACAAAATATGTTTTTTTTTTTTTTACAAGTCTAAGGTCTTTCCCGTCAGTTTGTAGATCAGCAGACATCTTTATCATGTCGACATGCCTTTCTTTATGGAAAGCCTTTGTGTTGTCAGTGAAGCAAAGCTGTAGATTTTTGTTTATTTCTATCAAAAGTTTTATTGCTGTTGTCTGCAAATACACTGTTGTACCCTTGTCTTTTACAAACCCACATTGCTGTTCCCCTCGATCTTGCTAGTTGATACTAAGTTCTCTAGTTTATTTATTCTTATAACGTGTCCATATAATATTGACTTTCCATGTCTAATTTCTCTAATCAGTTTACGGTTATCACATATTCATTCATCATGTGCCATGCCGATAAGCGTGGGCGGTCATGTTTCGCCATCTCACTCGATCACCAGAGTCGTGGATCAACTCAGTGTGCTTGTCTCGACCATACCACGTGGCCAAGCCATCTAGGTATTTACTTCTCTGTCATCCCCTTGTTCTCTTCCCCTCGATCTTGCCAGTTGTCACCAAGTTCTCCAATTTATTTCTTCTTCTAACGTGACCAGAAATGTTGATTGTCTATCTATTTACAATTTTAATTTGTTTCTTGTAGGACTTGGTCATTGGTTTTTCTGTCTGTCCCTGATATTCTTCGCATTTTCCTCAGAAACCATATTTCCACACCATCAGATGTTTTTCAGCTTGACTGCTCATTTCCACGCTTCACATCCATACAAAAGTACAGGTTCTATGTAGCACCTCGACACTCTTTTTCTCGTTACAGTTGACATCTTTGTATAGGTAAGTATGTTATTCATCTTGCAAAAGGCTACCTTCGCCATGGTGATCCTTGTTCTAATCTCTTCAAGGCATCTCCCATAAGA
The DNA here is from genome assembly GCA_014155875.1 of Cepaea nemoralis. NCBI lineage: Eukaryota > Metazoa > Mollusca > Gastropoda > Stylommatophora > Helicidae > Cepaea > Cepaea nemoralis. The sequence continues at coordinate 40,677 of JACEFZ010009283.1, read as the reverse complement.
TTTTATGAATATTCCGAGATAATTGTACATATTGACTTGTTTAAGAATATTCCCATTTACTTGTATATTACATTGTGGTATTTCCTTCTTCCTAGTGACGACCATAATCTGTGTCTTCGTACAATTTAATTCTAACCCTAGTTGTTTACTGTTTGCAACAACCGCATCTATGTTGCAGATCCTGCTCATTGTCTGCTATCACTACTGTATCATCCGCACATTTAAATGTTATTGATGTTGCGTCCCCCAATAATGATGATTCCTTTCATTTCTTTTACATATTTGAAAATATTTTCACTGTACAGTGAAAAAGGATCCGGAGACATTGTCTGTACACGAGCGCCCCTGTGTATGTATCTATACCAGGTGATTAGATCAGTTTGTCAACCTGTCTTATCTATCTATATCTGTTGTCTGTGACTTTGGTCTGCCTCTTACTTTCATTCGGACTCTCGAAGGTTCCACGTCAGTCGGACTGCGTGACTGCCTGTCTGGATATAGGTTACTTACTTCATACTTCGCGCCTGTGTGTGTTAGTGTGTGTGTGTGTGTGTGTGTGTGTGTGTGTGTGTGTGTTTTTACGAGGGGCTTAAATTTCCGGTGCGCTAACGGCTGGTTAGTACGATTGTTTCCTAGACCGGTTAGTTTGCACTTCAGAAAACAATCACAAACTACCGAAATTAAAATGGCCTAGTAGTTCAATCTGGGGGTTGATCGCAACGTCCTGTGGAGACCATGCAACATTGAAGTACACGAACCAAACAGCTGCTTATCACGTGATGGTAAACAACGACGTTAAACAGGTGCGAGGGGTACAGCCGACATCAACGTTTTAGTTCCGCCGTTGTAAATCACCACATCAGTTAGCCTGCTCTGCACAGGCACTTCCCAATATGCGCGTTCTGATAAGTAAAGGGAACAGCAACATACGCTGCAATAAAACATCCTGCAAGGACTACAACTCTGCACACACGCACACACACACACACACACACACACACACACACAACACACACGCACACGATCAGTTTAACCATGGAGACATTGACGACACCACGCGCTTCCAGTCAATAATATTACTTCTTCGGCTGTGTAGCGAAAAGGTAATTCGTAATCCCGCATAGCGCGTTCAAAACAGAGCTATGGGCAATTAATGAGCGGACCGCCTTGCGTTGGTTTTCGTACAATAGTCTGAGGACTGGTGGTTCAGAAAGCAATGGCAGACTACTGAACATTAACTTGCTAAGAAATCACAAAAGGCCAAACAGTTATTGAGTTGACTGCGACATAATGAAAATGATATGCAACTAATAACTGATCTTTATACCTACCCTATTGGAGCATACGTTTTCTATCAACTCACATGCAGCCTTCATATCATGTGCTATCCTCTGCAGCTGGGTACATGTTATCTGTATATGATACAGAGGGAGGTCAGCATGGCCGAATGAATAAGCGCGCTCGTTCTTTAACATCCGGTATGCTGATGCCGAGGTATCGGATTCAGCCCCTACACCGATCAATGGGACTAAAATGTTGGCTTTCGTCCTTGACTTTGGGAAGTAAATTACAAGTTTCTCAGAAGTCCGAGTAGGTTCGCCTAGCCTAGGCATGTTTTACTGTCCTTTTTATTGTCTATTTGTCTAGGTATGTTTTACTGTTCTTTTTTTTTTGTGTGGCTAGGAATGTTTTATTGTTTTACTGACCTTCTTTTGCCTAGGCATGTTTAACTGTCCTGGATATTTTATTTTTCAACTTTTGGCTAGACATGTTTTACTGTCCTTTTGGCTAGGCATGATTTACTGTCCTTTTGGCTAGGCATGTTTTACTATTCGTCTTTTGGTTTGGCATGTTTTATTGTTCACCTTTTGGCTAGACATGTTTTACTGTCCATTTATCTAAGCATGTTTTACTGTCCTTCTTATGGCTAGGCATGTTTCACCGTCCTTCATTTGGCTAGGCATCGAGACGTCCCTAAAACCAATATGCTGATGTGACTAGACTCCTTGAGCTTGAGCGGACATTAGAACAGCAGAGGCGGGAAGGGGAGGTACAAGGATCAGTCCATACTAACCTGGATGCTGCAGCGATCGATGTGCGGGCGACGGTTGCTGTAGTCGGGGTTGTGGAGTGGGCTCTGTGTATGGGTGTGTGCGTGTGTGCACGTACGTGTGCGTTATACAGTGGCACTGTCTGTCTGTCTGTCTGTCTGTCTGTCTGTCTGTCCCTACCCTCCCTCTGTATGCTAACCACTACGATTCCTTGCGGAATATACCTCGTAAAAGGCCCAAACAACAGCTCTCAAGAACAGGCAACAAGTGCACCATTTCGTGGCGTACAGGTGTCAGCCGCAGACAAGGCCTTGTCGTCCAGTCTGAAACATTCACTACAGCACTCCAGCATTATACGACAAGCTACCCACCCGGCCCATCTGTAACCAGCCATTCTAGTCGGCTGGAAGACTGCAGTTGTCTCCTCCTGTAACTGTCTTTTCCTGAAGTTTGCGCGTGACACCGGACATACAAGTACAGTGATCTAGGAGAGAGGGAGAGAGAACGAAGGACGAACTTTATTTTCAAAGGGTAACAACTTGGGCACGCTGGACCGTCTTACATTCGGCCCTTCCAATAACTCTTCTTTTGTTCATCAATAGTGCATGCTACATTCACATAGGAAAAAAAAACACATTATCAAATGCATGTTGTAAACATAAACAATGCATATTGCCATGTTATGAGACACATCTCCCACCCACCCACACATCCCCCACCCACCCACACATCCCCCACCAACCACACATCCCCTATCCACACACACACACACACACCTAGGCACACACACTCAGGCACACACACATTTCCCCACCCATCCTCCACCCACACACATCCACCCCACACAATCACCCACCCACACACACAACCGAGGCACACATACATGCACCAACCCACCAATTCCCCACCCACCACCCCCACCCACATCACCAACCCACACCCACATCACCAACCCACACACTCACACAACCGAGGCACATATAACATGCACCAACCCACCCATCATCATACACCCACCCCACCCACACACATCCCTCACTTACACACATTACCCCACCTACACACATCTCCCACCCATCCCATAACCCACACACACTCACTCACCCCCGTATCCTCCACCACCCACCCACACACCCCCAACCACCCAGCCAAAAACATATTCCTCAACCACACATCCCCCACCCACACACACATTTCTCAGCCAACCCACAAATCTAACGCCTACCCACACTCACCCACACACTTGCCACACTCACCCACACATCCCACTTACACACATTCCCCCACCCACACAATCTCCCCCACCCACTCACACATCCCGTACTCACCTACACACACCACCCATCCCCCAACCTACACACACCATCCATCCCCCAACCTAAACACCCACCCACCCACACATTATCCACCCACCCACACACACACATTTCCCAGTCAACCCACAAATCCCACACCTGCTCACACCCACTTGCCGCACCCACCCACACATCCCCACTTACACACATTCCCTCACCCACACAATCTCCCCCACCCACTCACACATCCCGTACTCACCTACACACACCACCCATCCTCCACCCACACACACACCCATACACATCCCCACCCTTACACACATCCCCACCAATACACACATCCCCATCCACACAGACATCCCCCACCCATACACACATCTCCCCACCCACCAACACATCCCCATCCACCCACACACCCCACGACCCACACACACATCTCCGACCCACCCACACACACATCCCCACGCTACCTACACACACCCCCCACCCAAACATCCACACCCACCACTACCCACACATCCCACTACCCACCAACACCTACACACCCCACCCACACATACACACCCCACCCACACATACACACCCCACCCACACAAACACATACCACCACCCACACATCCCACCCACACACACGCACGTCCCTGATCCACACACACATCCCTACCCACCTGCACATTTTCCACCCACCCTCGCATCCACCCACACATACCTCACCCATATACCTCACCCACACACACATACCTCACCCACACACACATACCTCACCCACATGCACATACCTCACCCACACTTAGTGAATAGAGAGAGAGAGAGAGAGAGAGAGAGAGAGAGAGAGAGAGAGAGAGAGAGAGAGAGAGAGAGAGCAGATACATGAGAGAGAAAATAAAGGAAATAAAATTGTTGGAGAAAAAACAGTGTGGTGGAGAATGTCCACAGTGAGTGAGAGTGTATTTATAGAAAGAAAGAAACTAAGACATTGAGCAGTGAATAAATAAGAGAGAGAGAGAGAGAGAGAGAGAGAGAGAGAGAGAGAGAGAGAGAGAGAGAGAGAGAGAGAGAGAGAGAGAGAGAAGCGAGGGTAAGTAAACAAATAGGCTAATGATTGGGGATGCTTAGAGTGACAGTCGGACAGAAGAGGAGAAATGGTATTCAGAGAGGGAAAAGTAACGCTTCGGTAGTCCTCACAGGCTATACGACAGTCTTATATATGACATTACATTACACTGACTCACTCTATGTTGAAAATATCTGTAATCCATTACGTATATCCATTACATTTTTCCACAATATATATTCATAAAGTATACCCATAACGTATATTCATAACATATACCCATAATATATATCCACAAGAGTTAATGTAAGAACTGGGGCAGAAGTTAATGCAAGAACTGAGACAGGAGTTAGTGTAAGAATTGAGACAAGGAGTTATTGTGAGAACTGTCTGGGACATGGGTTAATGTGAGAACTGTCTGGGACATGAGTTAATGTGAGATCTGTCTGGGACATGAGTTAATGTGAGAACTGTTGGGACATGGGTTAATGTGAGAACTGTCTGGGACAAGGGTTTATGTCAGAACTGTCTGGGACATGGCTTAATGGGAGAACTGTCTGAGACATGGGTTAATGTGAGAACTGTCTGGGACATGGGTTAATGTGAGAACTGTCTGGGAAATGAGTTAATGTGAGAATTGTCTTGGACGTAAGTTAATGTGAGAACTATCTGGGACATGGGTTAATGTCAGAACTGTATGGGACATGAGTTAAAGTCAGAACTGTCTGGGACATGAGTTAATGTGAGAACTGTCTGGGACATGGGTTAATGTGAGAACTGTCTGGGACATGAGTTAATGGGAGAATTGTCTGGGGCATAAGCTATTGTGAGAACTGGGACAAAAGCTAATGTGAAAACTGGGAGAAGTGGGAGTTATAAATCAAGTGTGAGGGAGACAGGAACTTGAAAATAACCGAAAATATTAAATAGCTATTTTCTGCGAAATATCTGGTTCTGAATTCAGAAATCTGATAGGAACTGTCCGGATGAGTGAACACAAATAAGGCGCCTGATCACACGTGTCACAGAATCAGGATGTTAGGATAGGCTGACGACATAACTGTCATGATGGATCTCCCAGGGAGACAGTTGGGAAATGACAGGAGGGTAGATCGGATATCCCGTAGTCAACACGGGATGCGCGAGAAGGGAGTGATGCACCCTCTGCAGTTGAGTGATAGTTACCTGACCTCTTGTCGTGAATGTCTCGAGTGTCGGGTCTGTGGTTGGGTGCTTGACTGGGTTGGGTGATGTTTGGAGACAGTTTTGCGTTCTGTAGTTTACCAGTGTTTTCTGAACGAGCGCTGAAGTCCAGCGGACCGGTGTAGAGAGATAACCCACTACCCCACTCTTAGCGCACTGGAATTTAAGAGCAAGCGCATTAAACCTCGAGGCCACGCAGACCTCTTTCAAAACCATGTGGTTTATTGACCTCTACACTTTAGGACAGCGGTTCAACCTGTTTTGGCCTATGCACCCTTTTACCATATGTTCAGAATGTCATCCCCCCTTTCCAAAATGTCATTCCCCACTTTACACACACACACGCACGCACGCGCGCGCGCTCGCTCACAAATAATTCAGGAAAGGGGGACGATCGCGTTTTGTTAGGTCCTAAAGCCGCTTTGAGTCTGCCAATCTTGGTCTAAACACCCCTCCCCTCCCCCTCTTGTGTTTTGTTTTGCATATCCATTTTGCAGCACATCGCTGTCAACACCAGCATTTTACTGCTGTTGTTGATGTCTCTTGGCAAGTTTACATTCAGTAGTTTGCCATTGCTTTCTGAACGACCGGCTCCCATACCAACTAGTTAAAACCCAGGCTAACGCGGTCTACTGCAAAATAGGTCGCGGCTGTGTATCGAACGCAGGCAAGCGGGTTTACAAATCGCGTCCATAATCTCTTTGCCACGGAGACGGGCAATTTTCCCTGGGGGTGTGGGGGGGGGGGTGCTGGAATTCCCCATTGGTTGAGAACCACTGCTCTAGGGTATGGATACGATTAGTGGAATTGGGGAAAGCTGTGGAAATAATAATAACAAAAGTTATTTGCATATCCTTTACAAGACATCGCGGTCAATCCTACCATGTTTTTTGCTGTTTGTAATTTCTTGGAAAATTTTACGTTCATTTTACGTCATTGGTGTATCGGACGCGGGACATCTTGCTTATGACCGAGAAGTTTTCCGGATGTTTGTTATGGGAGCGAGGTTCAGCAAAGGACATTCTACTGAATGAATTTGCTATTGTTTTCTGAACAACCGGCACGCATGCTATTTTATGAAAACCAACACATGGCGGTCTGCTGCCAAATCGCCCGTAGATGTGTTTAGAACGCGGAATTACAAATTAATAACAAAAGTTATTTGCATATCCTTTACAAGACATCGCGGTCAATCCTACCATTTTTTTTGCTGTTTGTAATTTCTTGGAAAATTTTACGTTCATTTTACGTCATTGGTGTATCGGACGCGGGACATCTTGCTTATGACCGAGAAGTTTTCCGGATGTTTGTTATGGGAGCGAGGTTCAGCAAAGGACATTCTACTGAATGAATTTGCTATTGTTTTCTGAACAACCGGCACGCATGCTATTTTATGAAAACCAACACATGGCGGTCTGCTGCCAAATCGCCCGTAGATGTGTTTAGAACGCGGAATTACAAATTGCGCCCGTAACCTCTTGGCCACAGAGCAGGTGTGGACATGTCAATAGTATAAAATAACACAAAGTAATGCAGCTTCCGTGGTTTCCGTCATTGTGTTCTGTAAAGCTGCATTACTTTGTGTTACATTATATTGTTGTAGAAATAGAGCAGCGAAGACAAAAGAAACAGTGTTTGTGTTGGATATACACGACTGCGGGAACCTTATTTGCCCGGCTATTCACATTAGAAAAGGAGCAACAAATAAAGACAGACCACGTGTGTACCTGCCAGATAAAAAAATATATACACACTATCCACGTGTTCTTCCCATCTTTACTGTAGGGTAGTACAGCAACGTCTGACTTTGTCTGTTACCAAAACCGCGGTGTGTTCAAACAGCCGAACGAGTCATGTGACTGTCTCAAGTTGACACGTCCGTGAATAATTGTCCTCTGCTGATAAGTCATTGACACGACCCGACTGTTTTACATTTTTAAAGTGCAGGAACCGGTTTTTTTCGTTGTCATTGTTTGGTTGCACTGTGGAAAGACTAGAGACAGTTAACAGTGAAGACCAAGCTTCATCTCATCCCGTCTTGTTTCTCTTGTGCCTTGCGGTGTTGAGGTGAAGCATAAACAGCGGGAGAGTGCCCGTCCATCATCTCATCTAATCTTGCCTCATCTTGTTCCTCTTGTACCTTGCGGTGTCAAGGTGAAATATAAACAGCGGGAGAGTGCCCGTTTATTGGCTTCATGTATCGAGATTCCCATGGACTCTGCTATTCTCTCTGTCCATCCTTTACGTGGCTGACCTCTTCTTCTGCTTCCATTTGGTCTGTACATTATTGCTTCTTGTGGTATACTTAACTATTAGTTGGTAATCCAGTTACATGGCCAAACCATTTAATGTCTGTTTTCTGATAAATCTAGCGCAGCTATAACCCCCACGTTAGTCCTAATTTCTTCATTTCTGATTCTCTCTTTTCTGGCTACATTGAGTGAGTATTTTACTCAGGTATCTCAATTCTGTTTTAATTTTTATTTTCTCTTTTTCTGTCATTGTCCATGTTTGGAATTGGTAGTATAGAGTTGGTAGAAAGAGTGTTGTAGAGTGCTTTCTTAGTATCTGTTATGCCATCCATCATGTGCCATGCCGGAAAGCGTGGGCGGTCATGACTCGCCATTCCACTCGATCACCAGAGTCGTGGATCAGCTCAGTGTACCTGTCTCGACCATGCCACGTGGCCAAGCCATCCAGGTATTTACTTCTCGGTCTTCCCCTTGGTCTGTTCCCTTCGATCTTGCCAGTTGTCACCAAGTTCTCCAAGTCATTTCTTCTCGTAACATGCCCAAAAAACTTTGACTGTCTACGTCTAATTTCTCTAATTAATTTACGATTTTCATTTGTTTCCTGTAGTACTTGGTCATTTGTTTTTCTATTAATGCGTGTTTGTTTTTTAGTATTGGTGCCATTTGTCCAATGAGTTGGTTTGCCTTATTGCATCTATTTTCGATCTCGTCTCCTTATTTGCCATTTGATGATATTATACTTTCTAAGTATTTGAAGCTCTTTACTTGTTTCAGGGAGTGTTTTTGTTTTTAGATGAATCTTTGTTGGGCTTTCTTCTTTGGTTATAGTCATGACCTCTTTTTTACTGATGCTAATTTTCATGTTATGTTCCTTACACACTTCGTTTAGACTATTTAATGTGGACTTGTTGAAGCTTATCTAGGGAAAAGAACAGCTTATTTTCACCACGATTTATGCCTCATACATTCTTTCTTGACCTGTCATCTTGTTCTATTACCACTGTGTTCTGGTGTTATTGTGAGTGAATCTTGTTTGAACCTCTGTCTTCTTCTTATATCCACCCGTTATTGGCACCCATGTTGTCTTGCATCGCGTCTGTTTTATCTCAGCCCTCTTTTTATTTCTATCTCTGCTCTTTTCTGTTGTTCTATTGTCCTCTTCTGTTGTTACTGCTGCCCTCTTCTGTTGTTCTATTGCCCTCTTCTATTGTTCTATTTTCCCTTCTGTTGTTACTGCTGCCCACTTCTGTTGTTCTATTGCTCTCTTCTATTGTTCTATTTCTCTCTTCTGTTGTTATAACTGCCCTCCTCTATTATTCTATTTCCCCCTTCTGTTGTTACTGTTGCCCTCTTCTATTGTTCTATTTTCACCTTCTGTTGTTACTGCTGCCCTCTTCTATTGTTCCAATATCCCCTTCTGTTGTTACTGCTGCCCTCTTCTATTGTTCCAATATCCCCTTCTGTTGTTACTGTTGCCCTCTTCTATTGTTCTATTTTCACCTTCTGTTGTTACTGCTGCCCTCTTCTATTGTTCCAATATCCCCTTCTGTTGTTACTGCTGCCCTCTTCTATTGTTCTATTTCCCCTTAAGTTGTTACCGCGGCCCTCTTCTATTGTTCTATTCTTCTCTTCTCTTCTGTTGTTCTGTTCTCTTCTGTGTTACTTGAATTCTCTTCTGCTGCCCTCTTCCATTGTTCTATTCTTCTCTTCTATTGTCTCTTCCCTTCTATTGTTACTTCAATTCTCTTCTGGTTTTAAGTTCTTTCATTTGTCTTTTATGGGTGTCAATCAGTGTCATGAAACCACTCATCAGACCTGTCAATAAATAAGAGCTCCAGATTGCTGTCTGCGAGTTCGGAGAAGAGGCAGCTATTGCCTGGTGTGTATGTACCGATGTCTCGTATGTTTCAGCTTAACAGGGATAATTGCCTTGTTCAACTGTATGCCCTTATTATTATTTGTTGGGGGGGGGGGGGGGGGGGGGGGCTTCTGTCCGTCCACAACTTTCGAAGGTAGGGACGGAGGAAATCTCGATTACACATAAAACTGTCTGGGACTCGATTACACATCTAACTGTCTGGGACTCGATTACACATCTAACTGTCTGGGACTCGATTACACATCTAACTGTCTGGGACTCGATTACACATCTAACTGTCTGGGACTCGATTACACATCTAACTGTCTGGGAATGTTAACCTTTGCACATTAATCAAATCTAAACTGTTGGTGTTCATATTTCTAGGTAGATCAGCTAGGTTAATCTAAACTGTTGGCAGAGTTCACCTTTCTATGAGCAGGGGTCGTTCCCTGAATGGTCGGCATCTCATCTTATCTCATAATCTCCAACGTGATCAATCTAAACTGTTGAGAGAGTTCACCTTTCTGCATTAATCAACTTGATCAATCTAAACTGTTGAGAGAGTTCACCTTTCTGCATTACTCAAGTTAATCAATCTAAACTGTTGAGAGAGTTCACCTTTCTGCATTAATCAACTTGATCAATCTTAACTGTTGAGAGAGTTCACCTTTCTGCATTACTCAAGTTAATCAATCTAAACTGTTGGGAGTGTTCACCTTTCTGCATTAATCAACTTGATCAATCTTAACTATTGAGAGTGTTCACCTTTCTGCATTAATCAACTTGATCAATCTTAACTATTGAGAGTGTTCACCTTTCTGCATTACTCAAGTTAATCAATCTAAACTGTTGGGAGTGTTCACCTTTCTGCATTAATCAACTTGATCAATCTTAACTATTGAGAGTGTTCACCTTTCTGCATTAATCAACTTGATCAATCTTAACTATTGAGAGTGTTCACCTTTCTGCATTAATCAACTTGATCAATCTAAACTGTTGAGAGAGTTCACCTTTCTGCATTAATCAACTCGATCAATCTAAAATTGTTGAGAGAGTTCACCTTTCTGCATCAATCTACTTGATCAATATAAACTGTTGAGAGAGTTCACCTTTCTGCATTACTCAAGTTAATCAATCTAAACTGTTGAGAGAGTTCACCTTTCTGCATTAATCAACTTGATCAATATAAACTGTTGAGAGAGTTCACCTTTCTGCATCAATCTACTTGATCAATATAAACTGTTGAGAGAGTTCACCTTTCTGCATTACTCAAGTTAATCAATCTAAACTGTTGAGAGAGTTCACCTTTCTGCATCAATCTACTTGATCAATATAAACTGTTGAGAGAGTTCACCTTTCTGCATTACTCAAGTTAATCAATCTAAACTGTTGAGAGAGTTCACCTTTCTGCATTAATCAACTTGATCAATCTTAACTATTGAGAGTGTTCACCTTTCTGCATTAATCAACTTGATCAATCTTAACTGTTGAGAGAGTTCACCTTTCTGCATTAATCAACTTGATCAATCTTAACTATTGAGAGTGTTCACCTTTCTGCATTAATCAACTTGATCAATCTTAACTGTTGAGAGAGTTCACCTTTCTGCATTACTCAAGTTAATCAATCTAAACTGTTGAGAGTGTTCACCTTTCTGCATTAATCAACTTGATCAATATAAACTGTTGAGAGAGTTCACCTTTCTGCATTAATCAACTTGATCAATCTTAACTGTTGAGAGTGTTCACCTTTCTGCATTAATCAACTTGATCAATCTTAACTGTTGAGAGTGTTCACCTTTCTGCATTAATCAACTTGATCAATCTAAACTGTTGAGAGAGTTCACCTTTCTGCATTAATCAACTCGATCAATCTAAAATTGTTGAGAGAGTTCACCTTTCTGCATCAATCTACTTGATCAATATAAACTGTTGAGAGAGTTCGCCTTTCTACATTAATCAACTTGATCAATCTAAACTGTTGGGAGAGTTCACCTTTCTTCATTAATCAGTTCAATCAGGTGTGTATTCGTACACCATTCTAATAGATCAATTCAGATAATCTAAACTGTTGGAGTTTTGACATTTCTACATGACTTAGTAAGTCAAAACACTTTGGAGTATTAACCGTTCTACATAAATCAAATTTTCAGTGTATTCATAAACAATGGTAACCTACAACAACAACAACAATACAACAACAACAACAACAACAACAACAACAACAACAACAACAACAACAACAACAACAACAACCACCGTATCTAAAGATGAAACTAAACATGTGACTGTTCACTGTTTGCCTCGAAAACGGCATTCCTCGTATAACGTATAACACAATTCACCAGGATGTTCATTGTGGTTGTTTAAGGAACCGTATAACCAGGCAAATACAACTGGTGGGTTTCAGAAGTGAATCACACTGTTTGCTTGCCACTAAGTCCTTGACAGTACTGGCGAGAAGGAGAAATGTCATCTTGAGCTCAGCTGCGTGAAAGAAAACACTCAAAGTTAGTTAGTTAGTGGACAGATCATCCTCCTTGCACATCGAACCATTCAGTCCATAAGTGCTCGGATCCCCTCCTCAGCAAATCCCGCAGCGTGTAACGGCTAACGAAACTAGTTCTGTGTTGGTTTATCAATCTTCTTTGGCTTCATGCTTAGTGTTGTTCTTGTTTGGCCACACCTATTTTAATTTGCTATTCTCGCAATCTGACCATGGTTGTAGATTCACAGTCATCACTTGGTTCTCGCAAAAGTCTTACGTCTCGTAGAGCATTCAGAATGTCAGCCTGGTCCATGGCGCGTCCGCCCTCCACAGTAGCCTTACCTGCGAGCTTATCAGCCCTCTCATTTCCGTGTACTCCCGCATGCCCTGGCACGAAGATGAAACTAATCTTTGCCAGCCGAGACCGCTCCAAAGACAGCAACCATTCTCTTCGGATCCACTCCATCTCTACCCTCTTGAGCATGCTCATTGAGTCGCTAAGGAAACATGCCCTAGTGAGTGTCTGTGTCTCGAGCCATGTTATTGCTTTACTTACTGCCATGACTTCCATAGTCAGACTACTTGTCTCAACAAAAGCACCAGAGACCTCCTTCAAAATTCTCCCTCCGGCATGAGCCGTAAAGGCCCATGGGCTTCTCACATTTCTGACTACCGACTCATCTGTGTAAATGACAGCATCACCGTCTAACGAATTCTCGAAAATCAACGCTTGTACTTCCGCCTCCACAGCTCTGCATTTTCTGTCTAGGTGGATGCAAACAGAAAGGACGTACAGAAATCTGTTGGCACTTGTACCCACTCCTCGCCAGGCTCTAAGTCCTCAAGTGAACACACCTGTTGAAGAATGTCTTCGGCTTGACCCATCCACGACCGTCCTCTTTTTAACCTGCTGCCCTTCACCTTCATAATTTCACTATGCAGTAGATGTTGTGTGTTTGCGTTAACTCTGAGGTAAGACACGTGCCCTGCAAATTTGTATTCTGTCTTCAATGGTTGGAAAATCAAGAAGGCAGCGCATCGCCCTGCATGCTGTATCTCTTGTAATCCAAGAATAATGCGCATAGCTTCATTCTGTATCCTTTCCATCCTTTCTGTCTGCTTACGGCTGAGAGTCAGGATCGCCATCGCATACTCCAAAACAGACATAACCAGCCCCTCGTTAGAAGACATAGATGACGTTGCTCACAGTTTGCTGCCGCCATCACCCGCATCGCAGCCAAACTCCGCTTGACCTTTGTTATCACCTGGTCTATGTACTTATTATAAGCAAGGCTTATATCTAAACGTATCCCCAGGTAATTCATTGCCTGCGTTCTTTCCACAGTCTCTGAACACATCATTACAGTTGTTGTTGGAGTGTTGACAATATGATTATTCAAAGAGAACCATGGCACTGTTGCCTTTGTTGGGTAGACCATTGCCCCAGCTTCATCACACCAAGTACTTATGCGATTGAGTTCGGTTTGTCGTTCCACAGCAACCTGATCTATATCCTTACCCTGACGATACACTAAAACATCGTCGGCATATGACAGTGTCCTCTCCTGTCCAATGATCTGCTCGCTGGTTATTCTCACAGTGTGGGCGTTGAACAGCACCAGAGATAATGGTGATCCCTGTGGGAGGCCAGGATATATTGTTGTTGGTTCGGAAGTCGAACTGCCACATCTAAAAACTACTTTCCTTTGGAATAGGGCTGCAGCGATCCAACTAAGGAGGAACGGACTTATCTTGAGTTCAAGAAGCTGAAGCATTAAGAAACCAAATGGTACTCTGTTGTACGCGTCCTCAATCAATCGCTGCAGCAAAGGTTTCAATGCCTGAGTGGAAACCTTCATAGACGTCATGGGCAAAAACTGCTGCATTGGTCCAGGTTTCTCTTTTTGGACGGTACCCTCCCAGGGTAGGTGGGAAAACACCTTGCTCTCTAGCTGGCTTGATATTTTTCTGGCAGTTAACTTCTCCAGCAGCTTGCCTATTGTATTCTGCATGGTTCTCCCTGAATTTTTGTGTGGTCTTTGCCAGGCTTCGGCAAGGGAATCAAATAGCTGTGTAACCACTCCTCCTTGATGCTAGCACTCCCTATACTGTTGTTGTACATGTCTGCTAGTTTCTCTAGCTCGTTGTCGGTACACCTAAAGACGTCGTCGTATCTTATGCCATCTGGCCCTGGAGCGCTGCTTTTTGATCGTCGAAGCACAGCCTTGATTTCTTTTACTGTCACTGTGTCTTCATCCGAAATGTTCTTTGCCTGGCACCTGTCTGAAGTGACCTCCTTGGCAATATTTCGGCCTCTCATGTGTGTCTGGTTGCTCTGCTCTAGATAGCTTTGAAGAGCCTTGTTCTCGTCAGTCCTCTGTCAGATGAGGTCAGCACCTTGGAAGTCAGAAATTCTCTTATTCTTAACTGCCCCACTCATGCTTTTATGTAGTCGCCAGAACTATTTCAGTGACTTGTTTGTGCTTACTCTTTGACATACCTCTGCCCATTTTTCACTTTTAAACACCTTAACCAGTTTTTTGAAATAGCTTACTTTTGTGTGCATCTCTCTTTCTAAGTGCATGCAGGGACTAGGATGGGCAACTCTTTTCTTCTTGGCGTTTTGCCATTTCCTTACAGCACTGCGCTTATCCACCCAGGCCTTCTCCACCTCAAAATGTCCACTAAGGTGGCTGCTCCCAGCTTTCTTTCCTGCCTTGAAGCTTTCTGCGCTTGTCGCGCCTTATTTTACTCACCACATCTTGCCCTGTACTGTCATACTGGAAAGTCTTGACCGTTGACTTGTGCTGCCTGGTTCTGCCTTTCTCCACCAATATGCTGCAAGGGTGGTGGTCGCTGCCGTGGTACCCCAGGACACCCCATCTACACACTGTAGTGAGTGAAGGAGAAACCAGCGCCAGATCAATAGCACTGTCCTCATCACCTGAACGGCTAGCTGTCCTGCTGACACAGCCACTATTGATACAAACCAGGCCAATGGTTTCAAGTGCAGTCTCGAGCTCCCCCGTCCCCTGTGTGTTGGAGGAAATGTTTCCCCATGATCTGCCTTTAGGTTGAAATCGCCACCGAAAATATTTCTCTCGTGACCTAATATGTCACTTAAGTACTGCCACTTCTGGGAATCCACACTCGCGTTACGTACATAAACATTAAAACATTAACCAACACGAATGGTAGACCGGAGTGAACTCTAACCATCTAACCACTTGTATTTTTATGTCGTCATTGTCCCAACTGGACATATCCGCCTCTGAAGCCACCATACTGACGCGAATGAGAATCGCCATTCGCAGATGTCGTCTGTTGTAGAAACATTTGAATCCGAAAACCCTCAAAGAAATCACCAAATAGGTAGGCAGTGGATAGGAGTGCAGCAAACGCAGTTCAGGGATCCGAGTATTCATCTCAATGAGTAGACAACTCTGAAGCTGAGTAGACCACGGCGCTCACTTCTGACAACCGGAGGTTCCTGTTTCAGGCGGAGGTCACAAACTACCCATGTTGATGTGGAAGGTAAGAGGAAACCACCATAACCGCAATCTTTCCAAAATAATGTCATAAAACTGTGCTGAAGAAGTGTTCAGAAACTTATTCAAGTCTTGGCATTGAATAACATAATCTGCCACAAATGCATACTTTAAATATGCTCGCCCCATTTTTTACCATAACCGATCGAACCTTGGAAAAGGGGGAGGGGACGGAAAGGAGATAATATGGTAATTACTAAGCCGATATTTTAACTTCCCATGTGATCCTTTTGGTACTTGTTCTATGAGCAGGGGTCGTTCCCTGAATGGTCGGCATCTCATCTTATCTCATAATCTCCAACGTATGTCGTAGCAGGCTTGTCCATACGTTCGAAATTATGGGATAAGATGAGATGCCGACCATTCAGGGAATCCCATGGGAACACATCGGATAGTAGCCATGTCATAGCAACTTGATCTAAGTCAGAGCTACCCTTATTTAAAAAAAATAAATTTTAAAACACCTTTTTAAAGCCTTTTATCCTTCTTTTTGCTTTATATATTTGTATCAGTTCTTTATCTCGTGGTGCACAATTTACGCACAGTTGGTTTGCGCGAACGAACGAACGAACGAACGAACGAAAATCTTTATTTTTAAAGGGTTAAGAATTGGGCACCCAGGCTCGTCTGATATTCTGCCCGTCTTCTCAATTTCCTCTCATACATTCTTTCATTCTTCATCACTTATGAAGCAAATTTTTGACAACAAGAGAACAATAGCATTATAACGCATGAACAATAATCAGTAAGAAATGACTCACCGAGGTCATGTTTAACATGGGTATTATAAATACCTATGAATTTCTTGCCGAATCTACCACATTCTCCAGTCCATTGTTTGTGTGTACTGATGATGCAGCAAGCATGACGGCAGCATTTGATGGACGGTTTAATACCGATACAGAAATGCATCGATCTGGTTGTACTGAGCACAGATTATCAACATGCATTACTGATAGCTTCAGCAGAGGCGTGATTTCTGAACTGGGTCAGTTCATGGATCAACTTTCATTCATTGCAATATATTACAATACACGCCAGGCAAAGGCATCACAGCTGCCATTTTCCATACCAACAAAATCTGTAACACATGAATGGCGATCATATTACCAACGTTTTAATGCCCATTTAAAAAAAAAACTGCTCGCATTACTTTAATGAAGATGATGAAGAATTCTTAAACCACATTCCGAATATTGCTCAGATTAAAGGAATACTGTACATACATGAGAAATTAGAAACATTTTTTGACAAACTAGAAATTAATAGCGCTATATCTCATTTAATTTTGCTGTTATACTTCCTCCTAGACTATCAGTTTTACAAAGTTATTGTTGATATTGACGAAGAAACTTCCAGCAGCATGGTGAAGAAATATTGTCAGAACTTTCAGAAAATTATTAGAGAAAAACTTTGATCATATTGCGGCAGTTCTCCGGAAGTTACTGCAGCATTCCTTACTGGAGCTGATATTAAAGCTAAAATAGAAAACATGGTCAAGTCAGTTGGTACTAAGAAGAAAGGGAATGTGGGACACAATAAATGGGCCAATGATTGGATCGCTTTTTCTAAGTCTGTTGTTCCAACTGTTATTTCATTCATCAAGGATTTAAGTCTTCTGATCATCTGCTGTATGTGAAGTAGCAGGAATTGTAGAACAAAAGCCGAAAAAGTGATTTTGACTTATTTTGTTTTTGACCCTCCACCAAACAAAGCACTTAAGTTTGATGACCTCAGAAACAAATCCTTTGAGGATGAAGTCACCATGTTTCAAAAATTACGGCAACCAACTTCACAATCATTAAGTTATTGGAAAAAATGAACATAGGTTTCAATGCTAAAAGCAAGTGCGAAAATTGTTTTGAATATACCAATGTCCTTATTTAGTGCAGCTGGATTACTGTTGAGTAAGTTACGAAAACGGATGTTACCAGCTCTCGTTATAAACTCTGTGTATATCGTGGCTTAGAGGTTATGACTTTTCTCCGTAATCTCGTATACTCTCGTCGGTAACGTGATGACGGTGAGAATCAGCAGTGGTTCGAATCGCATCGGTAACTTACGGGGTGTGTGAGCCGGCCGCTCAGAAAGCAATGGCAAACTACTGAGCGTAATCTTGCCAAGAAATCAACATACAGCTGAAAGATGCCGGTGTTGACAGCGATGTCCTGTAAAGGATATGAAGAAAAAATATCAGATTTGCATGTAAGATGAAAGTTGTGGAAATGGTTCAGGGATTACCTGGATTAACTGAATTATTAGAAACAGTTGATCAGCAGGAAATTGATAAAGTGCTGAATGAGCAGAGTGACTCGGAAACAGAATGAGAGTGTCAGAATGACACTGAATTGTCATATTTAGATTAAACTTTGTTTTAATAAAATACTCTTGAATATTAGAATTAATAAATTCTGTTGTTTTAAATGTCTCTTTGTACATGTAGTCCTATTTAGTAGATACTAACCCTAAACTTTCATAAATTTCATAATTTTATTTGAACTGTATTCCATATTAATATTATCATGGGAATCCCATGGGATGGGACAGGCATAAATTACCATGGGATGGGATGGAACTCGAAAATGTGCCCCATGGACAAGCCTGTGTCGTAGGGTAATCAGGATAGAAGCATCAGTAGAGTCCTCCACTTGCTCTGCTTCCAGTAACGCTCCTGAGTGTCAAAACATCACACAGTGTACATTCTTTATTGTTCAAATCCTGGATTTTCACCGCCTTCCTATTCTCTTTTTGCCCTCAAGTTTTCCCTGGAGGATTACCGCTGAGAGGGCGTGTTGTTGTAAGCCGTGCCCAACACACGCACATTTTTTTGTTGCGATTCACCACCGACAGAAGTTGTCTTTGAATGCCATGAGCTGTACCTTTAGGTTCGTCCGTCCGTCCGATTTGGGGGGGGAAAAAACAAAACAAACTTTCCACCTCTTTCAACCAGTCTGCTGCGTTGGTTATAATGGTTCATAGTGCGGTATACATTGTCCTGGTCTTTTGCGCATTAGACGACTTCCACTGACGTAGGCCTGGCAGGGTTCCTCTATTCCATCATCCCCCATTCCTTTCCTCGTCGACGACATCCTCGATGCTTGTTCCGTTGCTACTGGATGTACCTTATTCCTACAATGGTTTGATTTGTTCTTATGGTTAATGAATGAATGAATGAATTAATTAATTATTTATTCTTTCGGACAAATAAATCCTCATTTTACAGAGGAAGAGGGATGGCTGAGACACGGACATTTGGATTGGCAGACCAGCTGACTCATGTCATCATCATCACGTGGCAGGTCCTTTGCAGAACTTTGCTTTCATCACAGCCTACCGAAAAGTTCCTTCACCCCTTGTCAGTTTTCACATCGGCTGAGAGGCATTTCGAAGCATGATTATCTTGGGAAAATACAGCGGTGGTTTTCCCTGGCCTTCCGCAGGTTTGTGTATGGTTGACTCCACTAGCCTTTGTCTAAAGAGACAGTCCCTGCAAGGCAGCAGGAGGAGAGTTTATATATGGCGCCGCTTACGGCTGCGAAACTTTGACAAAAAGTAAACAAGCGAAATAATCTCTGGAAGCCTTGCAGATGTTGTTTTATAGAAGAACGCTGAGAATTAATTGGACAGCCAAAATTAGCAGTCAGGACGTTTTAAGGGAAGCTGAGGCGCAAAGACAACTTGTCACAAACATCATAAAGAGGAAATCATCATTTTTTTTTAATCCACGTTATGAGAAGATAAAAACTGGAACATATTGTGACTACAGGAAAGATTTGCGGAAAGAGAGATAGAGGAAGACAGCATGAGAAGATACTTGATAGTCTTGTGTCATGGCACGAAAGGGAGTCAACCCACGAATTGATCCATGGCGTCGGAGATCGTAATTTGTGGAGAGGCATGTTCGCCCACGCCAGCCTGCAAGGCAGTGGTTTATAATGATGGAGCGGCATTGCGATTTGTGGACAGTCTACCTGACTGATGATCAACTCTGCGGATATTCTGCAGAAGATAAAGGTGCACGATAGTCTGGTCGGTGCCAGGAATGACTCTGGTCTTTTGACCTGGGCGACCCGGGTGAAGGACAAGATCAGAATTGTCTGGGGAAATGTTTTATTTTAGACACGTTTGGAGTGGGTTTTGAAACCCATGTATTCCACGCCATGTAAATACAGTGTGATTTGAAACTCATGTAATGCAGACTTTTTAATCCAGTGGGTTATTACACTCATTTAATTCTCGCTATTTAATCTAACATGACTTATGATACCAATTTAATCCACTCTTCCAATGGGTCATGAAACCCACTGGATAACTATTCGGCTTGGTTTAATCCATTTAATAAACAAAGAGGCTAATGAAACTAGAACATTATATTCAACAATAAGAAAAATGCAATCAGCTTTTTTCGTCATGCGATGAGAAGAGAGGCTTTGGAGAACAACGTGACAACTGGAAAGATCGAGGGGAAGAGATGCAGAGGCAGACGAGAAATGATGCTGGATGAATTGAGACGGTGGCATGGAGAAATATTAACAGCGGAGTTGATCCAAAAAACGAAAGACCGAGATGTGTGGAGAGTCAAGAACGCCTAAGCTAGCTGGCATGGCACTTGCTGATGATTTAATAATATATTCTAAATGTGTTTTGGGTAGATTTTGAAACCCGTTTAATCCGCACCATTTAATACAGTAGGATTTTATCCACGCCATGTAATACATCAAGATCTGAAACCCCACGGGTTTTAATCCAGTGGATTATGCAACTAATTTAATCCACTAGTTTAATCCAGAGGGCTACGAACCCCCAGTTAAATCCTGGCTATTTAATCCAATGGGCTTTGGAAACCATAACTTTGGAAAGTTAGAATCGGTGGCTATAATATTTTACACATGTTAAAACAAGCATGTATTGTTTCTTGTTTTAAAACGGGCTGATAGGCTGGCAGAGAATACACCTCTTGGTGGTAGATTAATTACCTATGGTCATGGCACCTATGGGAACAGATTGAGAACCCGTAGGTGGACAGAATGTGATTGCTTAGAATCGGCATGAGTTCCAGAAGAATCTCAAAACTGAGAGCGAAGACCAGGAGAACTTTCAATCAGATGGCGGTGGGAACGAATAGTAGTGTGACTTCGCTGGCTGTTGAACGAGGGGACGGAGCACGTATGGGAATGTTCTGGGCGCAGTGATGTCGGTTCTTACTTCAACTCAACTCTTGTTTTCGTACTGTTCACCTGTCCAGTGGAGTTTATTAACTATTAATGTCACGTCGTTTGGAATGACAGACCTCACTGTCGACGCCCATGCGACACCACGTTTCGTGTGCTTAGGTCAGTGGTACTCAACAGGTGGGGAAGTTTAGGGTTTTCATGGGGGGGGGGGGGGGGGTTCAAGGTTATTTCAAGATCTGCTTTAATACAAGAATCGATTACTTAATATTGTATCTCCCCCCCCCCCTCCCCACCCCCACCCCGACCCCATACTTTACGGTTCTGTTCTTCTCGTCCTTCTGAAATTCGTTTTATAACGTAAGTAGACCCGCAAATCACGTTTTATGTAGACATCTAGACTTGTTCTAGTATTTGTTATTAAATTTAGCTTCCATATTTACGGATACTGTGTAGGGGCGAGGGGTGGAGGAATTTATAGAGAGGAAATACGAAAAAAAGGGGGAAAGGGTGACATGGGCCATAAAAGGTTGAGAACCACTGGCCTAGGTGTTCGCTTCACTGCGAAGCTGATGTTTATTGGAACTCCTCTTCCGTAACTCCTATGGGTGTCGGGTTCGTATCCTGTTAGGGAACCGTTTTCAGAAAAAACCGAACTGTGTTACACCTTATTGTTGGGTAGTACATTCCTTACATTTGAGTAGTAGATTGCCTTACTTTTGATTAGTATATTGCCTTATCTTTGAGTAGCAGAATGCCTTACCTTTGAGAAGTAGATTGTCTTATCTTTGAGAAGCAGTTTGCCTTATCTTTGAGAAGCAGTTTGTCTTATCTTTGAGTAGTAGATTGTCTTATCTTTTAGTGTAGATTACTTGAAACTGCCGGGCCTAATGGTGCCAGCTGGCAGCGCGCGTAGATCGCCAAGCTAGACCAGACAGTTTATTTGCTGACGCAAGGGCTAAACATAATTTTAAGTATCGTGCTAGAGAGACTAAGCATTTTTTCGTTTATCTGATGTGCAGATGAAGTCAGGTCTTAGTCAGTTATTACTATGCTACTGTATAAGAGTAGACGGTACTATAGTCTGTCCAGAAATGAATGCCGCCATTCACGATCAATTATTTTGAAAACTGTCTGTTGCATCGTTATGAAATTTTCCCTGCCGTCTTATATTTCCCCCCCCACCCAAGGAATATGTCTTTGATAGGTCCAAAAGCAACTTAAATCATCGAAAGCGGCGACATTTCTTTGGTGTTTTGGCGAAAATGTAGTGAATTCACGCTAACAAACTAGCCTTACAGTAAAGCACGACATTTCGGGTAACGACACAAGTACAAGGCGTAGCCAGATTCGTATGGGAGTGGGAGCAATAAAAAAAAAGTAGCTTAAAAGTCGACAGGGTCGACTGCATTGCACCGGATTTTTATCCCATATGGCTGTCTCTTTCCGCAGCGCGGAAAGCGTCGCACAAAGCACGAACTCCGTATCTCCAGCGACGACCCTCGGGAGTCTCCGAAAAAAATGCACTCGTAAAATGGACGCGGCCCGGAATCGAGCATACAACCTTCGGAGCCCGAGTCAGACAGCTTGACCACTTCACCACGGAGACTCCCGAGGGGGGTGCAATGTGTAATATTAGTAAAGACAGAATTTACAGAGGCATGGTGTAAGTAATGTGTAAATTGACAGGGAAGTAGAAGGAATATATTTCTTACCTTATTTTTCATTTCCTTCTTGTTTCTTCAGGTGCTGGTTAATAATGTGTACACAAGAATTCATGTTACTAGGATGCATTTAGCTTTTTATATTGAGTTCGTGAAAGCTTCCAAATAGATGTGCGTTAATGTGCGTATGGAGTGACCAGAAATGATACCGCAATTTAGTCATCATGTGTCCATTTTTAAGGATCTGTTCGGCTGTCTGTGTAGTTTGTTCACACGTATACATGGGTGACAGACCCGCTTTGAGTCTTCGTGAAAAATTGTCTACTCTGCTGTTTACCGTTCAGAGACGGAACATGATTACCTGTTTTGCACTATGAAAATAGTTGTCAGTGTTGCTGTAGTGGGCTTTCTTCTTAACGACCAAGATGTTGGTCTACTTTTCATTGCAGTTTATAGATTGATTCGTATGCACGTGTGTTGTCCCCTAATTTGACAACGTGTTTGCTCTCACGTTTCTTGTTATGCCACAATATGTCAGTTTCCACCACAATATTACTCTTCTGTTGGTATTCAATGCGTTTAATGTGTATGTGATTTTTTTTTCTTTTCAATACCAGTTGTTTGTCACCGCTGAGGACTTGTGGAATTGTAAATTCATCACTGTGGAATACAAACTGTTGCCATTGACATTGTGCTGATGCTGTAATGTTTAGGGCCTGTAATTAGTCTGAATAGTTGGAGCAAAATATCTCAGTAAGTGTGAACGTGGATTAAGGTCTGCGATCTGCTCAGACCTTAATCTGTGTCAGACGATTCCAGTATGTTGATGTCTTCTCTCGGTTGCATAAAATTAAATCCATCCTTTCTCTAATCGTCTTCCTCTTTCAACACACGGTCCTCACATTTGTTCCAGTAACTTTTATCAATATTTAATAGCGCGGACTGGGTTAGTATCTTGACATCAGACAATTTGAATGTAGTATTGGCAGCTGCCACGTGTCCTTTAATTTTAGCCCACACAAGTTCTATAAGATTTAAATTAGAATGATACGGCGGAAGTCTCAAGCACCTATGGCCATGCTCTTCTATCAACTTGTCGATTTGACATTTCTTGCATTTTTGCGCCTGTTTTACAAGGGACAACAACTGTAGCTTGAAATATGTTTCTGGAAATGGTATATTTTCCCTTCGGAGCCATACCTTTATTGCTTCCTTTGTGCTCGATGCCGTAGGTATTTTGTCTTCTTGGGCAACAACATTGTGATATGATGCATTGTCCATGATTAGACAAGACGGTCTATCAAGGGATGGAAGTACTGTATTCTCGAGCCAATCTCTAAATACATTACCATTCATCTCATTATGATAATCCCTATTGTCTGTATGCTTTGATACGAACACGAGTCCAGCATTCTGTAGTAAGCCATTATGAGTACTACCAGCATGGGCTATGACCAAACGCTGTCCTTTACTACTGGGCACATATCGCTTTATCTTTCCATCCACTGATTGCCATTCCTTTTCACTTGTGTGGTGCGCATTGATCCACGTCTCATCCAAATACACTATGTCATAA
This sequence comes from Cepaea nemoralis, assembly GCA_014155875.1. Taxonomy (NCBI): domain Eukaryota; kingdom Metazoa; phylum Mollusca; class Gastropoda; order Stylommatophora; family Helicidae; genus Cepaea; species Cepaea nemoralis. Next base: position 16,517 of record JACEFZ010009283.1, on the reverse strand, counting down.
TTTTCTTTGCGCATTTCCCTTATTTCACGTAGGTATCTGCTTCTCATGGCTCCTAAATGCGGTTGCTCGCAAAGGATATTTCTACCTCCCTTGTACTTTCTAAAAGTGAAGCCTAATGTCCTTATAATTTTCCACAAAGTTGTTTTGGATAGCTCTATGTTATTGTTCTTTCTCAACTAAACCCTAAGTTTTCTTACAGTCACTGTTTCTTTGGCATCCAGCATTTTTATAATAGCTCGCCTTATGACATCCTTGTCAAAGCCGTCTACAATTGTCTTTCTACCTATCGTTTGCTTATCGCGTGTTGGTTTCATTCCAGATTCTTGCACCCATCGACGAAATGACCGTTTACTCAAACCCAATGCATGCACCGTTCTTTTTTCGGGATTTGTAACAGTTTGAAACAGTTTCCTGCGATCAGTTTCTTGTCAAAAAATTTGTGTACAACTTCATAGCGATGCTTTGAAGTGTACACAATTTCACATTCAATCCCATTGAACAATATTCACACATTCAGATGTTAGCGATAAGTGGTAAGATTTAAAAAAAAAAAAATAATCAGAATTCATGAAAGTATCCACATTTTGACGACACCTCTGAACACTCCCATTTTAAACTGCGCGGGGTTCTTGGCATAAGACCAATCCCATGAACCACGAGGAAATTAACCATTCAACGCTAATTTTTCCGTGTGAATCTGTAATACTTCTAATAATGTGCCCTTCATCTCTGGCCCGTAAATCATATACCGCATATAAACAAAATTTGAAATTTGCTGTACAATCTCCAGAACAAAATTTTTTTTGTTGGGTGGACATAATGATAAAGTTATATACTAAATCTCATAATTTTCACTCTGTCGGTTACTGAGATATGGATTTTTATATGGAGGCAAACAAATGTGAATGCACTATACCTGCTTTCCATTAGCGTCGAATGCTGGGCAGCGCTCAACAAACCCTACACTCACGTTGTGCCAACGGCTTAGGACGGAGGCGCGCAATTGGGAGGACACAAGCCTTATACTAGCGCAAGGAAACGCAACCGAAAGATTAAATGTCATGGCAGGGCAGACCAGGCCTTGGTCGGCAAATGGTCTAAGATTGAAGCTCCGACAGGCGGACAGTTATAACATTGCTTTGCGTGTCCGGCAGCTTCTGCAGCTTGTCTTATTCTAGATGTATTGTTACCTTTCCTCTGGAGTAAACTAAGTAGGCCGAGAGAGCGATCGTGCTGCATGGGCAACATATGGTCTCAACAATTCAGCCCAGGCTTTGTGCTATGGAGAGGTTTAACATTCGCTATCTCCATGGGTTGTAGTTATAGTGCTTTGATAGCATCACAATGCAACAAACTTTCGTCTGTTTAGACGGTAAGGTGTCAGTTATGCTTCTAGGCATGTAGAACTGTCGTTAATCGTTCTTACTGTATACTTATTACGATTGTAGGTATGGAAAATGTCCTTTACTGTTCTTCAAAAAATGTTAGTTGCATATCCTTTATGCAGGACGTTGCAGTCAACACCAGCATTTTTTGCTGTTGTGATGTCTTGGCAAGTTTACATTCAGTAGTTTGCCATTGCTTTCTGAACGACCAGCACCCACACCATTTCCTAAAAAAAAACCACAATGCTACACGGTCTGCTGCCAAATCGCGCGCAGCTGTGTTTCGAACGCAGGTATGCGAGATCACGAACCGCGTCCGTAAAACCTTCGCCACGGAGCCGGTTTACTGTTCTTACTGTAAACCTATTACGAAAATAGGCATGTATAAGCGTCCTTTACCGTACTTACTGTATACTTATGACACTTCAAAGCATGAGTATCAGTCCTTTACTTTTTTACGTACACTAAGAACGAACGAATGGACTCATTTTATATTGAAATGGTCACAAATTGGACTCGCAAGCCCCTCTTACATTCTGCCCTTCCAACAAATCTTTCGCACATCAATCATGAATATTACATTTACGTTGAACAAAACAAAAAAAAAACATTGTAAAATTAATGATGAAATCATGAACCAAACTATGAGTTAAGTAAAACCCAACTGTGATGTGTGTATGAATTATAAGGCAAAGTGATAATGTACTATCAGGCCAGTATTCTACACACTGACCGAACGGCGCACCTGAGCCTAATGTTGCCAATATTGCACCAGTCGACTGTACCTTCTGAGAACTCTGGTACACAAAACTAGGACGCAGAATCGACCTCGGAGCCGTACCTTACTGTACTGCGCGGAAACGGGAAACACGTGCAACGCTACTTCCTGAGTAGCATTTAAAGGGTGAAGAATGGAGTTCAACAAAAGCAGATGGTAACCGACACACCATACAACATAACCGCTTGAATTGTGGGTAGCTTGCTAAGAACACTTTGGGTTATGTTAAGTTTTGTGTTACGGTTGAAGCTGCTTAGTGGTTGATGTCTTTAGTAACAGTCGCAAGGGGACGTGGTTGAAACCCCGAGTGTTGGCGGAACTTTCTCCCCGACTTAGTACGGTTGGTGTAATCGTTATAGGATTATGCTGGTAATGCTATAGGATAGGTGCTGTGGAACGAGGGCTTGTCGTCCTCACTCATCGTCCGTTAAGAGAGGGAAAGACTGGCCACCTCCGTGCATTTAGGTGTACAAAATGAGAGGGTCCCAACACCTTAGACCTACAGCAGGCTCCTGTTTCGGGAATTTACAGAAAGAAAGGGCGGTTGTTGTTGAGACGGATGCTGCCGATACCTTTGACTGACTGGCACCTTGCTGTCTCGACATACCATAGTTTGTAAAATGGAGTTATACCTCTCCATAGCACAAACCTGGGCTGAGTTTAGAGAACATATGTTGCCATGCAGCATGATCCCTCTCTCGGCCTGCCTAGTTTACTCCAGAGGAATGTTACATCAATGCGTCTGGAACAATACAAGCTGCAGAAGCTGCGGGATCAACAAAGCAATACTCTATAATTGTCCGCCTCTCGGAGCTTCCATCCTAGACCAGTTACCGACCAAGGCTTAGGGCTTGGTCTGCCCTGCCATGTCATTTAGTCTTTAGGTTGTATTTCCTCGCGCTAGAGTTAGGCTTGTGTCCTCCCAATTGCACTCCTCCGCCCGAAGTCGTTGAGACAATGTGGAGTGTCGGGTTTAGTGAGCGCCGCTCAACATTCAGCGCTGACAGAAAGCAGGTACTACCGTCTACTGTCAAACGGTAGCTCAGTTATATCTGACTAAAACCTGGCAACACTGGCAATGTCTTTGCCTGAGTAACTGACAACGATTTCCTGGAAGAGAAAGGTGGGTTGTTGTTGTGACAGATGTTGGCGATACATTTGACTGCCTGAGTAACTGACAACGATTTCCTGGAAGAGAAAGGACGGTTGTTGTTGTGACAGATGTTGGCGATACATTTGACTGCCTGAGTAACTGACAGTGATTTGCTGGACGAGAAAGGACGGTTGTTGTTGAGACAGATGTTTGCGATACCTTTGCCTGAGCAACTAACAACGATTTCTGGGAGAGAAAGAACTGTTGTTCTTATGACAGATTTTGGCGATACCTTTGACTGCCTAAGTAACTGACAACGGTTTCCTGGGAGAGAAAGGACGGTTGTTGTTGTGACATAGGTTGTCGAAACCTTTGACTGCCTGAGTAACTAACCACGATTTCCTGGAAGAGAAAGGACGGTTGTTGTTGTGACAGAGGTTGTCGAAACCTTTGACTGCCTGAGTAACTAACCACGATTTCCTGGAAGAGAAAGGGCGGTTTATGAGACATGTTGGCGATACATTTGACTGCCTGAGTAGCGGACAAAGATTTCCTGGAAGAGGATAATGAAAGTGGAACACCGTTGTTGCATGTTTGCATGCACTAATATTATAACCTGTAACAAAGACTTAAGGTCGCGACTATTGCCTGGAGGATTTTCTTGATGCGACTAATGAAAGTGGAGCACCGTTGTTGCTGTATGTTTGCATTCAGTAATAGTTTTAGTTTAGTTTGATCGACGGATCAACATCACCGCACACGGGCGTAACCCAAAAGTGCTCCGTTCTACTCAACTCAAGCCTGAGTCCGGAGAATCTCAGCTCAATGCACGAACTCCGTAGCACCGACGAGGATCCTGAAATACTTTGGGTAGATTTTTAACTCGAAATTTTGCCCATTGCAGCGCCGTTAGATTACTCTTTTTTTCTATTTCCAACTGCCAAGGGAATTTCTACGTGCGCAGCAATACACACGGGCGTCCAATCTCACTACTCTGAGACCAGGGGAAATTTTGTTACTAGAAGTCCACGTGAAAAAATCCTGGCCCTCACCGGGGCTTGAACCCGGCACCCCCAGCACTCGAGCGGACACCATACCTCGAGACCAATCATTCCCCCCCTCCCTCCCCCTGCATTTATCATACATATTGTAGCCTATTAACAAAGACCCAAGATCGCGACTATTGCTACCAAATACAAACACGCTTTATGGTCACTACAAAGATTAGTTTAGTATCGTGCACACTCATGTTTCACATTGTCAATATCACGGCACCCAAGGAGTTCCCAGAACATCTTCAGTGGGCCGTTGGACGCTTATGACTGGCTACTTTGTGTGGACACAAAACACATCAGATACCGCCAACGTGAACAGATTCAGTGCCAAGCCAAAAGTAGGTTTCGATCTGTCATTCAAGTACAGTGAATCCTCGGTTTTCGTTGCCTTCGGATTTCGTTGCCTTCGGTATTCGTCGGTTTCGGGTTTCGTCGATTGTTTTCAGACGAATTATCGACGAAAACCGAAGTTTGACTGTATTATTTAGGGTGTATTTTTAATGACTGTGCAGTGTTTGAAAATATTGCTGTTCCAAGTTTTGTATTCACCCTCTGTAAAGTTCATGCAACATAATAGACAAAACGTGGGCCTGCAATATTTTCAAACACTGCACAGTCATTAAAAATACACCCTATATTTTACAGTTCCATTCACTGAGCACTACAATTGTGGAAGATACAATGAAACAAAAAAATAACAGGACGACCCCAATATGGCGATATATCGCCCTTCTGTCCACATGCATGGACACATTTGGCAATATGTTATCCTTCGACTCTGACTCATTGTTGGGGGGGTTGGGGATAGAGGGGGAGGGCAGGGACTCGCTTGCTTTGAACTCAAGCGTAGTGATGCATGTGCTACTACTTCTAGTGCACTGGACTGATGTTTGCGTGCCGATTAGCTTTTCTTATTACCAGTGTCCTTCGCCATCAGGCGAATCCACGCCGACTTCAGATATATTTGTAATTTATATTCCCAAGCCAAGTACGAGAAGTCAACATTTTTGTCCAACTGGCCGGTGTAAGAGTTGAATCCTCGTAATCAGCATGCCGGGTGTTTAAGATCGAGCGCTCTTATCCATTCGGCCAAGCTGACCTCCACTGAACCAATTAAGTTACGAGGTTATAGGGCAAAAGGTTGAGAACCGCTGTTCTAGAGAAACACCTGTATGGAGCGTGTGGGTCGTCGTTACCCACAGCCCGTCAAATGTGTGCAGGATTGCTGAGTCAGCTTTCCCTGTACAACCCCTGTTGTTGTTGTTGTTGTTGTTGTTGTTGTTGTTGTTGTTGGTGTTGTTGGTGTTGTTGGTGTTGTTGGTGTTGTTGTTGGTGTTGTTGTTGTTGGTGTTGTTGTGGCTTTGTCCTGGTGGGTACAACCTGTTTATGGTGGCGGGTTGGGAATGGGTGATCAGATAACGTCACAATTAGCAATAGTCAATAGGCACGGATTTTGTTGAAAGATGATTGCTGCAGCTTTTTTTCTTTTCTTTCTTTTCTTGTCTGTCTATCTGTCTGTCATGTCTGTCTGTCTGTCCGCCCGTCCGTCTGTCCGCCCGTCCGTCTGTCTGTCTGTCTGTCTGTCTGTCTGTCTGTCTGTCTGTCTGTCTGTCTGTCTGTCTGTCTGTCTGTCTGTCTGTCTGTCTGCCTGCCTGCCTGTCTGTCTGTCCGCCTGTCTGTCTGTCTGTCTGTGTGTCTGTCTGTCTGCCTGTTTGTCTGCCTGTCTGTCTGCCTTTTTGTCTGCCTGCCTGTCTGTCTCTATTTCACCCTTGATCACAATCACCAGTTCCCACGCATCTTCCACCACGTGCTTCTACAATACCACTGTGTTGGGGCACCCCCAGTGTCTGAATCTATTAATTAACCTTGGTGCCACCTCTGCATACTCTCACCTCACACTTGCAACCTTGCATTGCTTGTTCCTCGCGCATTGTTACACATATCCTTTACATGACGTCGCAGTCAGCCCCAGCATTTTGTGGCTGTTAGTAATCTCTTAGCAAGTTTATGTTCAGTAGTAAAGTAGGTTCATGGTTTTCTTTCATGGTTGTTAAGGTTTCTTGGCAAGTTATGCAGAAGGTAGTTTGCCGTTGCTTTCCTTGCCTAAATGGGTACTCCACCTTGCTCAAGAGTGCCTCGTAGACTAACGGAGGAATGGAGGCGTCTTACATCTCCTTTGATAGGGGATAAAGAACCCCGCTAACCGGAATAGGAAAAGAACAAATGCATCCATACTTCAAGAGCTGAATATTGAAGAAGGTTGGCTATTAAAGACGATAAAACAAAGAAAATTTTAATATTTTGGTTACTTGAAACGACACGCAAGTTTGGAAAGAACAATAATGCAGGGGTATATGCATGGGAACGAACGAACGTAACGAACTTTATCAATCAGTCAGCGGAAGAGGAAGGCCAAAGAGAAGATGGGTGCAGGATGTGGCGGATGATCTCCAGATGGGTGTATCGGACGCGGGGCATCTTGCTTATGATCGAGAGGTTTTCCGGAAGTTTGTTATAGGACGCGGTTCTGCAAAGGACATGCTAATGAATGAATGAGTAAAGTAGGTTGCCTTATATTGCACAAATCACACGCCCAGTGACGTTTGGTCAAGAAAATAATGCCTCAGCAGGATCTTTCAATCCTGAATTCTTGAATAGTATCAGAAAGGTCATCCAGGTTTCAGCTTGAAATGATGCCAATAAAGCCACGAGGAGTACAAACAGCAGATTTACTTCCCTTCACCTAGAGGATCAGCAAGAGAATAGGAATGGCTAAAAATGCTTTCATTATTATATAATCAGTGTTAACATCTAGAGAGATTAACAACACATTAAACACGAGTATTGTCAAATGCTACGTACATTCAACACTTCTATAAGAATGGACCATGAAGAAGCCATTAGAAAGTCGAAAATAGGCCCTGGAGATTTGGATACACAGAAGAATATGTCGTATTTCAAGGAAACAAAAACAATCAAATGCAGCGGTCCTAGAAAACCTGGAAATAAAAAGGGTTGATGAAAAAAATAAAAAAGGGGCAAGTGAAATATTTCTGTTATAAAGCCATAACACTCTTATAAAAACCACCTTGGAAAAAAGGTTGAAGGCAAGCGAGCAAGAGGAAGGCAACGATACAAGTGGGAAGATAGCAGCAAGAGATGGACGAACAGCAATCTGACAGAATGTACAGTCAGGGTGAGAGACAGACAGTGTTTGAAATCCATTGCAACCAGCCTTAATTGTGGAGATGGCGCCTGATTGATTGATTGACTGATTGCTTGACTGATTAATTGACTAATTGATTGACTGACCGATTGATTGACTAACAGCCTGATTGACTGACTGATTAACCGACTGACTGATTGATTTATTCACTGATTGACTGACTGACTGGCTGACTGGAATTGACTGACTGACTGGCTGGCGGACGGGACGGGACGGACGGGCGGGCGGGTGGGCGGGACGGACAGACGGGCGGACGGACGGGGATTTACAGATTTTATCACCTTGAATGTTAGAACTGTGGAGGGCATGGGCGGAGCTGCATGAAATAGCGAAAGATAGCACGTGTTGAGTGAACTGAGAGGTATATGCCCCAACAGAGAATAAAGAGCGGAAGAAGAAATAATGTTAAGAGCCACTAGCGTCTGTGGACAACGATCACCTTCAAATTAATATCCTATTTGTGGCTGACTCGGTCACCGGATTATTAATATGTGCCAGGGATGGACCCTAACATAACTTCTCTTCTGAGGTTGAACGGGGTAGGGGTAATTGTATAATCCAATCGAATAACGGCAATAATGTGTTGGCATTCCCTTAACCTGCCTCAAAGAGGCTAATGAAACTAGAACATTATATACAGCAATAAGAAAGAGGCAGACAGCATTTTTTGATCATGTGATGAGAAGAGAGGCACCGGACAACTGGAAAGATCGAGGGGAAGCCAAGATAAATGATACTGGATGGATTGAGATAGTGGCATGGGGGGGGGGGGGGGGATATCAACAGTTGAGTTGATCCAGAAAACCAAAGACCGAGATCTGTGGAGAGTCATGAACGTGTATGCCAGCCGGCATGGCACTGGATGATTCACTTAACATTCACATCCGCTTGTTTGGCTAATTACCCCTGTATCTGACAGAAATTTCCGGCTGTCAGGAAAAGTGAGTGCCCTGCTCTGCTCAGAAGCAGAGTTGTCCGGTTATTCTGCGTTAACTGAATAACGCTGTCCACTCTTGTGCGTTGCCCGTTGTCCACAATTAAGTACCGCAACTGAGGAGCTTCCCTTCATCAAGTTGAAACGGGAGGTCAGCGTGGCCGAATGTATAATAGCTCTCGCTCTTAAACTTCCGGTGTGCTGATGCCGAGGTAGCAGGTTCAAACCCTACACCGGTCAGTTGCGCTAAAGTGTTGACTTCTCGACCTTGACTTGGGATGTAAAATTACTATTACCTCTGAAGTCGAAGTGGGCTAATCTGATGGCGAGGGACACTGGTAATAGGGAAAGCTAATCCACATGCAACAATCAGTCTCAGTGCAGTAGAACTAGAAGCACGTGTAAGGACTACGCTTTGAATTCAAAGTGAGCGAACGGAAAACAAAAAAAAGAAATCACCATACATTCCCAATATGCCTCAATGACTAGTAAGTGTGGCTGTGTTAGTTCTGAAGCTAAGGATAGAAGTGGAAGATGGTTACAATATATTGAGGATGCTTTCTTTTCCACAGGTGATAGCGAGGCAGTCTTAACTGTAGATCCGAGCCTGAGTCCTCAGAAACGAGACGATGACACGATAGAGAACTTGTCCGTGGATAGACTGAGCGTGGACACGTTGTCCGTGGCCAGCGATGGAGATGAGGATGGGAGCGCTAACATGGATTCTTCTTATGATGAGGTAGGTTGGGTGCGAGACTGGTCGCATTTGGGGAATCAGTGAGGAGTGGCTGGCCGAGTGGCTAAGATTGCGGGTTGTCTTCTTCGGGAGACCTGGGTTCGAAACCTCGTTAAGGTGCGGATTTGTTTCAGTCGGGGGGGGGGGGGGGAAGAGAAAACCCTAACTTGCACAGTTTTGGGCGACTGCACTAGCCTGGTGGTCTTAATTCCTCAGGCTGAAGACCTCGCTGTCCTACACCGCACGGTACCATACACAGTTGATGACAGTGACAGTAAAGGTCGTCATGATAATAATCAACATTATCAGGGTTGCCATCACTATTACACATGAGCGGTTATCATCAACGCATTAACCTCTTCACCCTTGCTATTCTGTTATCATTATCGTTAGCATTATCATCATCATCACCATCATCGTTATCACCATCATTAGCAATATAAGTTGTTACTTTGAGTACCATCTGTCCCATACATTCATTACTTTAATTATTTCTGCCATGGATAGTTACTGTAAGCTTTGTCCTTCTATCCAGACAGTTGTCACGTTGAATTTTTCTGTTGAAAAGTGTTGTCACACCCTTCTGTCCTAGTCAGTTGTCACGTTGAGTTTTTTCTGTTAATAGACAGCTGTCACGCTCTTCTGTCCCAGGACGGTTGCTGTTTTGAGTTTGTATGTCCCATACAGCTGTACTGAACCCTTCTGTTGAGTCCCTTTGTCCCAGAAAGTTGACACAGTGAGTTCCTTCTGTCAGAAATTTGTTACTTGATTTATGTTCCAAACAGTTGTCACTTTGAACCTTTCTGTCCCAGGCAGTTGTCACGTTGAATCTTGCCAGACAATTGTCACGTTGAGTCCTTCTTCCATACAGTTGTAACATTGCGTTTTTCTATTGAAGACAGTTGTCACGCTTTTCTTTCCTAGACAGTTACTACTTTGAGTCTTTCTGTCTCAGACAGCTGTCCCGAGCCCTTCTGTCGACGACTATTGTAAAGCTGAGTCCTTTAGTCCTAGAAAATTGTCACGTTGAGTTCTCCTGTCCCAGAGATGCTTCACGTTGAGTTCTTCTATCCGAGATTTGTCACGTTAAGACCTGTGTCCTAGAGAGTTGTCACGTTAAGATGTGTCCCAGAGAGTTGTCACGTTAAGACAGGTGTCCCAGATAGTTGTCACGTGAAGATCTGGGTCACAGAGTGTTGTCGCGTTAAGACCTGTGTCCCAGAGAGTTGTCACGTTAAGTTCTGTCCCAGAACGTTTTCACGTTGATTCCTGCCACAAAGTTGTCACGTTGATTCCTGCCGCAGGCAGCTGTCAGTTGAGTCTTTCAGTCCGGAAGTTTTCACGTTTATTCCTGTCCCAGACGGTTGTCACGTTGAGTCCTTCAGTCCGCAAGTTGTCACGTTGATTCCTGGTCCAGACAATTGTCACGTTGAATCCCTCTTCCCCCAGAGAGCTGTCACGTTGAATCCTTCTGTCTCAGACACTTGTCGTGGTGAGCCCTTCTATATATGGATATTCCCATAAATGCTCCAATCTCCCCCAACATATCACATCAGGAACATTTTAGCACAATGCGCACACACTCTGTAACACCGTTGATGATCCAACTGTATGGGCACCAGAATCACACAAGCTGTAAATATACTTGTGTGGTTGGTTTCCCTGATGTGAAATCTACGCTGGGAGCCGACGTATTAGTTAAGCCTGTTCGTTTGATTTCGAATTCCCGATGGATGTTAATAATCGTAACGTGCACACAGGTTCTCCTAGTTTTCCGACTTTATCCGAGGAGGCTAGGCATCCCATACACTACCTCAGAATAAGTGTGGAATGAGAGTATACGATAATTTCATATTTGATGTTGACAGCGATGTCCTGTAAAGGATATACGGAAAAAAAATCTTTACTGAAACCAGAGTCCTTGAATCACATTCTTATCTGCTATCTGGGCGACTTACAAACTCCGTGGCGAAGTAGTTACGGACGCAGTTCGTAATCCCGCATACCGCATTCGAAACATAGCTGCGGGAGATTTGGCAGCAGGCCGCCTTGCGTTGAGTTTTTATAAAATGGTATGGGTGCCGGTCGTTCAGAAAACAATGGCAAACTGCTGAACGTAAACTTGCCAAGAGATCACAAACAGCCAAAATATCATGGTGTTGACTGCGACGTACTGTAAAGGATATGCAACTGACTTTTTTTTTCTCTTGCCGACTTATTCGAAAGAATAATCAACACAGAATACGCCTTAAGACATGCATAACCGCCCTTTACATACTTTTGCTTTAAGCTATCAGCTGTTGGGGATAGAATACTTGTTATCCCTGACAGTATGTTAACAGGGCCGTCATCACGTGATACCAGTTGATCAATACCAAAGCGCTCACGTCAGACCTGGTCGTAATCTGGGTCAGGAAGACGCTGTTTTCGGTTCCATTGGCTCCTAAATTTAAACATGCTGTAATTAGAGCAAAGCGGGTAAACACTGGGCTGTTTAGTTTTGTTGATGGCCCTGTGAATCCTTCATATGCGGGCGCCACAAAAACACGTATCCCAGTGTTTAAATGCTGATGTTAAGAGCATTCACAAGGCCAGTGAGGTCTAAATCACATGCCGGCTGTTTTGTAGTTGGTCACCCCGCTTTTAACTGGATAATTATGTGCATTATGATTAAATTTATTCCTTTGGCGCCTCCTTATAGCTTCTTCTTCCTCTTCTGCCACAGCTTCTGCCTCTTTCTTATCCGCCTTCTCATCTTCCTTTTCTTTCTTTCTTTCTTTCTTTCTTTCTTTCTTTCTTTCTTTCTTTCTTTCTTTCTTTCTTTCTTTCTTTCTTTCTTTCTTTCTTTCTTTCGTCTACAACTTTGGTAATACTGCTGTGAAGCTGCTCTTTGCTCGTCTTTACCGTTGTCTTCTCATCCTCTTTTTCTTCTTCTTCTGGCTGCTACTGCCACTACTACGACTACTACTACTACTACTACTACTGCTACTGCTACTACTACTACTACTACTACTACTACTACTACTACTACTACTACTGCTGCTGCTGCTGCTACTACTGCTGCTGCTACTACTATTACTGCTGCTGCTACGAAGGAGGAGCATGAAAAAAATGCTAGATAGAAGATATCGCATAAATGAGACATGAAGGTAGATTTAGTTAACGGAGGCAAGCGGAAGAGAAGAGACACTGAAATAGAAGAAGAAAATGGGAGAAATAGGATAAGCAGGGGGAAGAACGGGATAAAATAAAAATGAAATAAGTATAGCAAGGACAGATGGAAGAGTATATAAGGAACGGAAGAAATGAAGAAATCATAGAAGAAAAATGACGTCTGGACGAAGAAATAATGTGAGAAATTATTACTACAGACAGAATAAATGAGCGCCCGTAACCCATTCCAACACATTACTCACCCAATTTCTCATGTAATTCCTTCGTCCACGACGGCTTCCAGTTTTCTTCCATGGTTACCCAATTTCTCCCGTTCTTTGTATACTATTCCATCTGTCCTTCCTAGACTTATTTTTATCCCGTACTTCCCCCTGCTTATCCACACTTGTCCCCCCTGTCTTCTGACATTTCTTTCCCCTTTCCCTTCCCCTTAATAAACCTACTTTCGTGTCTCATTTATGCTATTTCTTCTTTGGTAGCATTTTCTCTTCTGCTCTTCTCTCCTTCAATTCTTTCTCTTAACGTGTACTCTCCCGCTCTTTCTTCCATCTTCCTTCCATTCCTTCTTTCTCCCATGCATTATTTCCTTCTCCCATTCATTCGTTCCTTCTCCCATTCAAACTTTCTCTCTCCCATTCATTCTTTCCCTCTCCTATTCATTTTTCTGTCTTCCACTCATTCTTCCCTCTCCCATTCATTATTTCCTTCTGTCATTCATTACTTCCTTCTGCCATTCATTACTTCCTTCTGCCATTCATTACTTTCTTCTCTCTTTCATTCTTTCCTTCTCCCATTCATTACTTTCTTCTCTCTTTCATTCTTTCCTTCTCCCATTCATTATTTCTTTGACGTCTCTGTCTACTTATCTTCGCTCCACTGGGTTGCAAGTTTTCAGCTCTAACCTAGCTTTACGATCCTCGATCCACCCCTCTTTCACCCGTTAACTATTTTTTGTTTTGCATATCCCTTACAGGACGTTGCAATAAATATCAGCATTTTTCAGCTGCTGTTGATGTACTAGGCAATATTGCGCTCAGTAGTTTGCCATTGCTTTCTGAGCGACCGGCTCACATACCCCGTAAGTTAACAACGCGGTGAGAACCGCTACCGATTCTCGCACAGGTTACGTTACTCACGAGAATATACGGCATTACGGAGAAAGACGTTAACCCCTAGGCCAGTGAAATTTGACCTACCAGTATATTATGAGATATAACTTGACTGAGCCGAACATAATAAAACAGCGTATTTGAACATCAATACGTCCTCACAACATGTGCCTGTTTCTCTTTCCAGACGGACTCGGCGCGAGAAGGAATGCTCAAGATGCGACAGTTGCTGGTCAAAGGGGTGTTGGACAGCGAGAAGGGCTATCTGGGGATACTCTCCTTGCTAATTCATGTAAGTATGTTTATACCAGTCTGCCTGTGTGTTTGGTGGTTTATCTGTTATCTTATGGGGTTTCATCCTTGCACTCCGGACAAGTCCATACGTGCACAGACTCTCCCTCCAACATGTGAAATCAGGGTCCGGCGGCTAATAGTGCTTATGGTTAACCATTTTCTCTTTTTGTGCCTCTGTAATTGTCTCTTCTTTCGCTGCCTCTGTCCCCCATTGAAGCAATGATCCTCAACCAACACACGCCAAGCCGTGCTATCTCCTGCAGCTCCCTCCATGTCATCGCCATATTATTCCTCTCTATCTCTAATTCTCTTCTCCAGTTTTAGGTTTCCTTTGCCCTTTTAGTTCCAATTATGTTGTGACTGGCACCTGGTCATCCTGATAGATACTAGTTTTTTAGCGACAAAATGTACTTTTCATTTCTAAAATTTGTTCTACATACAAAGTGTAGTGAGACTTTACAAACAGCCTGTATTATCTAGTATGATCCAGCGCGAGCACTTTTTCTTCTCCTGATTTGCTGGTGTTTGCTTGAAAGCAAAGAAAACAACGTTACAGCTGGCAAAAAATTACAAAGATCTGCTGGTGAGTCCCCCAAACTGATTAAGAGACCATTGACAGAGCAAGTAAAGGTAGTTGAGGTGATGGTAAGTCAGATGATACTCTGTAGTAAGCTCTACCTTCTGGCTAAAGAAGAAACTAGGGATGGAAATGAGGAATATCAGAAACATATACCACGAGGAACTCATAAGTATGAGGGGACATAAAGGTAAAAAAAAAAAAATACGTAGCAGGTATTGACATATGGGTAGGAAGTGTTGCGTCTTTACACATTTTAGGTCATGGCACCATGGGGTTTTGGTGACCAGTTCAGTATGTTATTGACTGTTATTTCCAGAAAATTCCCATTGTCCTTTATATGACATTGCAGTCAACCTCTGCATTTCTTTGACTGTTTGTGATTTTCAGCCAATTTTATATTTAATAGTTTGTATTGCTTTCTGAACTCTCGTCACCATCATCATCATTATCCAGTCGCCTGTGTGTTGCCGGGGCCCATACGGGGGAGCAAAGAATAGTAACACTGTTGCCTACCATGCACGTCGTAAGAGGCGACTAAGGAGGATATGGTTCCATCGCCCTGCTACTGAGTGAGTGCGTGGCGCGACACTGTGAGCTGTGAGTTTCGCATGGAATGCTTTTACAGCTGTCCGCGGTTATTTGTAGCGTGAACTGCATGTTTGGAACGAAGGCGGCCGGCTGTTGCTGGATTGACTGGCTTTCCTGTTCGGCTCACGAGTGCATTTTTCAAGAGACTCCTGGGATTCGCGGCTGGAGCTACGGAGTTCGTGCTTTGTGCGGCGCTTTCGGTGGGTCGTCCTGCGGAAAGAGACCGGGCCATATGGGATAAAACTCGGGTCAATGAAGTCTTTCTGGTGACTACTGTTTCCATCGACGATGAATTGTATTTTTCATGGAGGACTTTTGTGTTGGCATTCTGGCGGCGGCATTATGCACAGTGTACCTGTGTGGGCTGTTGGCTTGCCGATACTCCTGTCTGTTCCATTGTTCACATTGGGCAGTGAGGAGCATTTTGTGTGATATTCACTGGCGTAGGAACGGAGCAATATGCGGATGACCCGTTGCTGTGAAGTTGGAACCACGATTAACTAACGACTAATCATTATGCAGTGCTTTGATGGCTGGCGTGGATGATCATGCCTCTCCAGAAATTACGTTCTCTGACGTCTTGGATCATTGTGAAAATCAACTCAAAGCAGCCTGCTTCCAATTGACCTGCAGCTAATTTCGGGCTTGGTATGTCGGGATCATTGTTTGGTCACATAATGAGAAGAAATACATTGGAGAACTTGTTTACCAGCCCTGCCTCCTAGACCGATCTTGCCTGACATGGGGATAAGGAAATGTCTTGGGCAGTAAAGTCGACCGGCTTGATGTTGACCACATCATCACTGTAAGGACACTTGTACACGGCTAGAGTTGAGTTGAGTTAAGAACTGACGTTGCACTCAGGCCATTCCCACACGTGCTCCGTCCCCGCGTTCAACAGCCAGCGAAGAGTCATACTACTAATAGTCCCAACTGCCATCTGATCGAAAGTTCTCATGGTCTTTCCTCTGTTTTGGGATTGGCCCAGAGCCCCTGCCGATCCCCCGCCATATCACTTTACACGCCTTAAAGACGCACTGGGCTTATTGTGCTAGACGCATATGTTTATAGCCCAATCGGCACTCCATTGGTAGTGTGGTCATTACCACACAGGCCGCATTTACTTCCCTAGATATTTCTTGGCACCAATTTTAGACTCTGTCGACCTTGGAGCCCAAGCCAATATAAACAATCGCATCCATGCATTTGTCATTCCCACTCGACGCTTTATCGAGAAGAAGATCGCTAACTGACAGTGCAGAGGATGGCTCGCAGTAAAACCGTCGCGAAGCGACACAAATTCTGTGCAGCTGGGAAGAAGAAGACAGAGGCGAGGAAGGCCGCTAGGACTGCTGATCCTGTGGCGACACACAGCAGTCACACTCCTACACCAGCTGAAGATGTTCCCGTCAATGAACCGACGCCAGTGACCACAGCTTAAACCAGCAGCAGCGGAGAAGCTCACAACTCCACCATTGAGAAGCAGCCAAGCAGCTCACCAAGGGCTTCCATCCTGGAGGACAGCACAAATAAGGACTTCACAGGCAAAATCCTGTTGAAGCAAA